>JAOXJP010203875.1:0-12016 GCA_025762735.1 Platanus orientalis
GAGTGACCATTTTTGTTATCTTGGTTCAATCATGCACAAAGAGGGAGATATTGTAGATGATGTTGCTCATAGAATTACAGTAGGATGGTTAAAGTGGAGAGGTGCTTCTAGAGTGTTGTGTGATAAACGGATTCCACTAAAATTGAAGGGAAAATTATATAAGACAGCTATAAGACCAGCCATGCTTTATGGAGCAGAATGTTGGGCCGCCAACAAACAACACATACATAAAATGAGTGTGGCTGAAATGAGGATGTTGAGATGGATCAGTGGCAAGACTAGAATGATAGAATTAAGAATGAATCCATTCGTGTGAGCTTAGGTGATGCAACATGCATATAGACTAGTGGGTGTGTGCATAAAGGAGTTAGACTTAAAATTAATAAAACTAACGATAAAGCATAAACAAGATTCCTACTTGTACATCCACACACAAATTCAGATCAAGATTCAGTTTAATTCAATAAACATGATAGGAATTGAAGGTCTATAAAGCAATAAACAAAAGAAAATCTAAATTAGATGCATGAACACAATTGAACTAGGAACTAACTTCATGGATAGGTGCTGGCCAGAAAATTCAGAATAGTAAAGAGGGAAGAAAACACATGGAAAACATGGGAAAATTTCAAGCACAGATCAATGGAAACATAGGGTAGCTATTATGGAATCATCAAGATGTTTTGGAAAATTAGGTAATTGTTATAGATCAGGTTTCACAGGAAAAACTCAGGTTCTAACAGCCTTTAATAGTCTCAATCAATATCACATAGCCATTACAAAACACTACCTTAAGGGATTCAAATAGGCCATAGTAGAGTGGTAGGAATACCTTGTAGCTGTTCCAAACTGAAGACTAAAACTCCCAATAAAGGAATCCTGGTTGAGAATCAATCAAACCAAGCCAAATCCCCAAACTCAAAGTGATCGTGATGCCAAGGGACAATAGAAGCCATGCTACCAGCTATTAACTTCTCCAGCATAATTTAATTTGTAAAGAAGATATTTTAAACATGTATGTGTTACTGCTGGAACGTATAGGTGTGTACTACACCTCAGAGAAATCCAAATCAAAAAAATCAAAATAGAGAAAATCTGGTGGCTGATCTCGTGCAAGAGGAATTTCTGCCCTGTTCATGCCTGGTTCATGAATTTCTGGCTGTACCTTGACCTGCCCGGAATTGTTGGATGGAATGAAGGCTCCAGTAGGATCGTGTAAGGGTTGATAATACCCTATTAGAACAGTTCTTGCTGAATCCCAAAGAGGAGGAGTTGGGAGTGATTCTCGTAGAAGAGCCAAAATAGGGCCTTTCATGCCTCCTGTGGGGAACTTTGGATTAATAACAAATAGGTGGGGTCCTTAGAGATGGGGCCCACCACTAGATGTGTCGTACAAGGATTCCCAATCCCCTGGAGAAATCTCAAAGGCTAACTCCTAAAATTGAGGGAATTAGAGTTGTTCTCGTGCAGAGTGCTTCTGCTGGTTCTAACACCTGGGCAAACTGTAGCTTTCAATAAAAACTTCAAACCACCATAAAAATCTATGGAGCAGTACCCAAACTGATCGTAGGAGCTTTGGCTACACTCTTGAATGCTATTTTGCTAAAAAAAACCTTGGAGGATAGAGTGTAGTAGAAGATCTTCTGTAGGTTATAGCTTGCAGCCAGCAAAAGAAACCTGTAAACAAAGTAAAAGAAGAAGAAGAAGAAAAAGATGGAAACCCTTTACCCAAGAGGAGGGAGTAGTCTCCACTACAACCATTAAACTAGGGATGTCCTAGACCCATTTCAGGGTTTTATGCATTCTACTTGCAGCCAAGGAGGAAGAAGAAGAAAGCTTGAAAGAAGCCAATACGTGAGAGAAAAAAAAAAAATTCTTCATTGCATACTCTTGCTGTCATGTGGGGTGTTTTTATAGGCCCCACAGCCAGACTTATTACACCCTAATCATAAGAAAAGACAAAAAACCCCCCTAGCACAATGACATGCCCAAAATAACCCTAGATTACATATAATAACCAAAACACCACTAAAATACCCAATTAAGACAAAAATACCCTCATGACATGTGTTAAGGACTAAAAACATAAAATAAAGATGCTAATGAAACCATAACATGGGTGCGACCCTCCTGCGCCATCTCTGGTAAACTTGAAACTCCTATCTGGACCTGATGTCCTCATCATTAGGTGTAGTACCCATAGGTGATAAAATGAGGGAAAGTCGATTGAGATGGTTTGAGCATGTGCAACGAAGACTAATGACTTCACCAATGAGGAGTGAGATAATGCAAGTTGAAGGTGGTAAAAGGACTAGAGGAAGGCCAAAATTGACCTGGGTTGAAGTAGTAAGGAGGAACATGGCAACTTGTAATTTAAGGGTAGATATGACCCTAAATAGAGCGGAATGACATAACAGGATTCGTGTAGCCGACCCCAAATAGTTGGGATAAGGTGGTTTGTTGTTGTCGTCCTTGTCCCTCTTCTGTAGGGATTTGGTGACTAGCATTTCCATCAAAAACCCATCGGGTAAGTAAGGTGATGGTGGGTTGGAAGCCTCCTGCTTTGGGTATGGTAAGCTCAATTTTGATGCTCCTTCCAAAGGAAATTCAGGTCTGGCAGGATTTAGGTGTGTGATTAGAGGTCATAATGGCAGCACTGTTAGGGTTATTTGTGGTCCTTTGGGTGTTTGCAACTCCGCAAAGGCAGAAACTCTAGGTCTTTTATTTGGTTTGCATGAGCTTAAGGCTATTGGGATTAGGGATTGTTGTGTTGAGGGTGCTTGTAATATGGTCATAGGGTGGGAGAGGGGGAAAGGCAATGGGTCGTGGCTTTTGGCCCAATTCATATATGAGATTGGGAGTTGACTAGCTTATTGGGAGTGTGTCGTTCACGTGAACAAAATGTCTTAGTGGATAAGCTTGCCAACTGGGCTGTTGATTTTCTTTGTTTACTGGTGACACCATCCCGTGTGGGTCATAGACTCATAATGGCTGTTGCCGTGTTGTTGTATTATTAGTTTTGTTTTTTTCTTTTGCCTATTAACAAAAGTATAGGAAAAAAAAAGAATTTCTATTAAGACTTAAGAGCATAAACTGAAGAGAATTAACAAAGCAAAATTTCAAAGAATAGGAAAAGCTATTAAATTGCAGCCGTGGTGTAGTAGAGTGGATTGAGAGCTGTTTGAACCTAAACAAATAAAAAGAGAATGGATTGAATGGATGGAATGGAATGGATTTGAGAATAATAAAGACCTACAGATAGTTAAATATAAAAGAAAGATGTAAGAAGAAAAGTAGAGGAGAAGATGAAACCAATGGAATCAGCACCACTGATGGAGACTCCAGGAATCATCACTTGGAGGTTCTATAGGAAATCAACACCTTGCAAAGTTAAACAAATTAGCACCTTCAAGAACTGAATGACTTAGGCATTTTTTTAACTAATTAGGAATTTCTTAAATTCACTGTTTCTTGAGATCAGTCAGTTGTCAATCGAGAACATTTACCATCTATTACTTAGGCTAGTATTAGTAAACAATTGAATGACTTTCTTACATCTCCCTTTTTTTTGTGTAAATATAAAATCTTTCCTTTTATGCTTATCTGCAATTGTCATTGTAAGCATACTTGAAATCTTCTTTGATTCAGCCTCTTGTTTCTTCTTCTTTTGCAGCCTTTTGATAGTTTTTAGGTCCATGGGCTGGATAGTAACCTTTTTAACCATTGTTTAGGAAGGAGTTCGTATTTGCTCTACTGTTGTGTTCCACATCTTTTTCGTAGGGCGTGTGTGAACTTCATGGGTTTCACATCACACTAACTTGAATCTTTAGAATACTCATTCTCAACAGTGACTAAACATCTTTAGAAACAGGAAGATAAATATCGTTAAACCACACCCCCATATAAAATGGTGGACTCTTCTTTAGAAGCAACTGAAGTTTGTTGACAATTTAATGTGAAATCATGTTCATGCTTCTCCCACTGTAGATAATTAAGTTGCACACTTTATTCTTGCACCTAACTTGATTATGGAAAATTTTAGTGCACAATTAATTCTCCACTATTCTCCTTTTTTGAAGCTGTATAAACTTGGCAAATCAAATTAATGAAGGAATCATCCTCACCATCCATTCAATCTTCATCTGTTGCATCACCCTTTACATGATCAAGTTCTTCATCTTTTTTTTTTTTTGAAGAAAAAATAATATTGACAAGAGGGAAAGAAATCCCAAAAGAATACAGAAAAAAGCGAAAGAGGGAAAAAGGAAGAAACACCCCAAACCCCAAAGAGGGTCCCTGCCCATAAGATCACAAAGGGCTACATCTTATAAAATCATTCCAACTCCTACAAAGATCCCTGCACTTGGCAGCCCACAATCCTTACATTGGGAAGCCCAAAATAAAATCTCCCCTTTTGCTCTTTTATACACTTGGAAGGGAGGCTCTACTTGACCCTCAAAAACCCTCTTGTTCCTCTCTAACTAGAAAGACCAGCATATTGTTGCTGGGACGAGCCTATAAATCCTCTTCCCTCTAGTAAAGAAAGCGTTCCCTTTCCACGAGAAAAAAAGAGACCAAATCTGGTGGAACCATCCGCATACTTAATCCATAAGAACCCCGAACCAAACTTCCCAAGAGAAGGGATAATGCAAGAGAACATGAGACACCGACCCCCCGTCCCCTTACTTAGGCTGCACATATTGGTGAGAATGAAGTCTTTCTTTTGCAACACGTCAATAGTAGAAATCTTTCCCTTGGAGGCTGTCCACATGAAGAATTGGACCTTTTGGGGAATTGAGGCATACCAAATGTCCTACCAAGGGGTTTGGCAAGTCATGGACCTGTCCATAAACTCCACACAGGAACGCATAGTGAAGGATCCATTCGGGTTTGGAATCCAAACTTTCCTATCTTCCTGATGCAGAATCACCTTAGCGGAGTCCAACCTCCCAAGTAAGGTTGCAATGTCCTCACTCTCCTAATCGAAGCTGACCTGCTAAAGATCGGGTTCCATACACCCTTCCCTTGAACAACCTCCAAATAATAAGACACTAGAGCAGGGTGGTTTGCTGCCAGAAAGAAAACCGACTGAAACACCCTCATAAGAAGTTGGTCCCCACACCATCTATCTTCCCAAAACTTCATCCTTTGATCATTACCAATTGCTATCCTCAAGCATTCCTTATAATCTTGGAAAAAGTTCACGACACCTTTCCAAGGGCTAATACCATGCAGGCCTCTAATCGGAGGTGGATCTCCATCCGCTTGCACCTTGTACTTTGCAGCCACTACTTGCCTTCACATGTTGTCCGATTCCACCCCAAACCTCCACAATCACTTGTATAGGAGAGCTTTGTTCATAAGACCCAACCTCCTTAATCCCAAGCCTCCTTTAGCTTTTGGAGTACAAACTTGGTCCCAAGCTACCAAATGTTGCCCCCTTATCAGCATCACTTCTCTTCCACAAAAAGTCCCTTTGAAGCCTTTTAATTTGGAGCACCACCTTCCCCGAAATCACAAAAAGGGACATAAAGTACATCGAAATACTAGTTAGGGCCGTCTTGATTAACGTCACTCTACCTTCTTTCAAGAGATAATGTGCCTTTCATCTTGCTAGCTTCTTGCACACCCTATCAACCACCGGATCCCAAACATCTTTACGTTTAAATGAGGCACCCAGATGTAACCCCTAGTAGGAGATAGGAAGTTAACACTAAGTAGGAGATAGGATGCTAACCAATTCCACAACCCAAATTGGCAACCAAGGGCTCAATATTTGGCACTTCTCCAACTTTGATAATCAGACTCTTTGCAAGGTTCATTCTCAATCCCGACATGGCTCCGAAGAACCTAAGGACACATCTAAACATCCAAATCTTCCTTTGGAAGTTATTGCACAAGATCAACGTATCATCCACATATTAAGGTGAAAAACTACCACATTTTTCCCACTCACCTGAAATCTATCAAAGAGACCGCCCTCCACAACCTTGTGCAAAATAGCTCCCATCGTTTCAAGCACTAGGAGGAAGAGCAAGGGAGATATGGGGTCCCCTTGCCTCACCCTCGAGATCCTTCAAAGTTACGAGTTGGAGTCCCATTCACTAACACCAAGAAGGATGCTAACTAAAGCATCTTCACATCCAATTCCTCTATCGCATTGCAAACCCAAAACGCCACAAGATATAGTAGAAGAAATCCCAGTTGACATGGTCATAAGCCTTCTCCAAATCCAACTTGCAAATCACCCCCGGCTACCTGCTTCTCATCCTTGCATCAATGCCCATATAGAATGAACCTCCTCTTTAAGAAGGCTTCCTATTCCTTGGAGATAATAGCTGGAAGGACCGCCTTTAACCGCATAGCCAGACACTTGGAGATTATCTTATAGGTACTCCCAATGAAGCTCACTGGCCTAAAATCAGAAAGCTTTAAGGCTCATCCTTTTTAGGAATTAAAGAAATAAAGTTGCATTACTTCCTTTGTCTAAGAATCCTCTTTCATGAAAATCCTTGATCACCTGTATGAGATCTTCCTTGACAGTCTCCGAACACTCTTTGTAAAACAAAGTGGGAAAGCCATCTGGATCCGACGCCTTATCCCCTTTCGTCAGCTACACTACACTCTTCACTTCCTCCTCATCAATCGGCCTCTCCAACCAAGTTGCCTGCTCCTTCATGATTAAAGGGAACTAAGGGCCCTCTAGCCTATGCCTCACATCCCAATCTTTGGCATATAAGTTGCGGTAGAAGTTCTCAACCTGCCTTCTAATCTCTTCTTCATCCTCCACCCAATTCTCTCCCACTTTCAATCAGTTGATGTCATTAATTCTTTGCCGGCAGCTAGCCATTTTGTAAAAGAATTTTGTGTTATTATCTTTTTCTTTTAACCATTTCACTCTGGCCTTCTGATGCCACATCACTTCTTCCATAGAAAGAACGCTTTCAAATTCCTTCTTAAAAATACCCCAAGCTGCCCTTTCATCATCAGAAAACCCCACATCTTCCTCCTTCACCTCCAACTTCTGGAATCTTTTAGAATAACCTCTTTTCTGATTACAATTTTTCCAAACACCTCCCTATTCCACACCCTTAGATGATCCTGCAAAAGCTTCAACTTCAATTTGAATCTTTGCCTTGGAGGGCCTTCCACCTCAAAAGACCGCCACCAATCTGCCACCTGCTCTTTGAAACCCTGGCTGAAGCATCCACATAAGGTGGAACTTGAAAGGTCTGGGCCTAGATCTAGTCGTCCTTCCTTCCTTGCAGCAATACATGAGTATGATCAGACTCGGGTCTAGACATCACAAAGGACTCAACCGGGAAGAAGAAATCCTTCCACTCCATGGAAACCAGGAACTGATCTAGCTTGCTCATCGCAGGGTTCTCTTGAAAATTTCTCCAGGTGAATCTGGAACCTGAAAGGGGAACATCCAACAAGTCATTCCAGTCCACAAAATCACCAAACAACTCCATACCACCTGTTCTCCTCCCATCTCAATTTCTTTCATTAGAAAACAAAATCTCATTAAAATCGCCTCCCACACACCAAGGAAGGTTATTCTCCATTCTGATTTGCTCTAAGTCTGCCAAGAATTCATTCAATAACAATCCATCTGTCCGTCCTTACACTACTGTAACTCTCCATCTCTAGGTATCCCCCCTCCAAACTGTAGTCAAAGTTGTAGAGAATCTGTCTACCCTTGAGCCCAGCTCCTCCATCGGCCCTTTGTCCCATAAAATTATCATCCCACCTATAGATCCAATCAACAAAACTGCCAGCCATCCAGTGCTTGCAAAGTTGTTAATATCAGATACCACCCTCCTATCAACTAACTCCAACTTCGACTCCTGGATTAGCACTACCTCTATCCTACTTTTTCTTACCATATCCTTAAGTAGCCTCCTCCTGTCAGCGTTCTAGTCTGCCCCGAACATTTCATTGATCTACTTCCATGTTGAGGTCATTTCTTTTAGGACATTGGACTATGTAATGGCCTTTTGTTGATACTTGCAGCACACAACATTGCTTCTAAAGGACCGTAAAGTCTTTGCCAGAAAACCTCTACCTTTTGCCTCTGTCTGTTGCATATGATGTGAACAATTTTTTTAGGCTTGTTTATGTGCCACGTCAAAAGAGGGCCAGGTTTAAGGCCATGTAAATTGTAAACTTATTTTAAAGTTTTAGAGAAGGAAAAAATAAAGCAATTATTGCTAGGGTCTTAGGAAGTTTTTTTTTGAATTTATTTAGTATTTTTTTATTGTTGGGATTTAAATAAGTGGGCCCACACCTTGGCTGGTCGTGTGCAAGCATGAGAGTCCTTTTGGACTTGAAGTTTGAATCAAAAGGGGGCCTACAACATGGCTGTACGGCACAAGGAATCTCACCATAATATTATAAAATATTATTTTATATTGGTGGGGTCCACTTTTTGCCAAAACGTGGAATACAAAATTTCTCCTATATTTTGGGAATATTTTATTCCATGTGGGACCACTTGCTTGGCTAGCAAGTTTAGTCAAGGTAGGAAAACCAAAGTTTAGATTTAGAAATTAGATTTTAGGGATTTGTTTTTTTGCTTAAGAGTTTCTATTTTTATAAATTGTAATCCCTATTTAAGGGGGAGTTGAAAATGAAATAAGGAGACTTTGAATATCGAATTTAAAATAGAGGCACGTTGGTGTTTTTGAGGTTGTGACCCTTCCTCCTCTTCTCTAGGTTGAGCCGTGAGTTCCCTATACCTCTCCCACCATCATCTTCTTCACTTCTTCTCCATCCCTGGCTATCTCCACATAACACTTCTTCTCTCCTTCCCCTCTTCTAGTTCTTCATATAATTCTTCATCTCCATTCTTTTCTTCCCTTGTTTCTACACCTTTTTCTTCATCAAAATTTTGCTCATCACCTACCTTCATTTTCCATTACAACTCTCTATTCCCTTCACCATTACTCAAACCCTTTCATCCCAGCCTTCCTACCCCTTGGACGACCCTATCTAATGTGTCCCTCCATTCTTAATACCCACCCCTATAAAGTAGGGGCAGGCTGTATTGGTACCAGGCGGCATATCTAATCCAGATTGGATTTGGGAAATTTTATCTCCACTTTGAGGCGACTATTGGGGCTGGTTTTGCTACTTTTCAAGAGGTTTTGGTATATATTATAAGAGGTAAAATCAGAATTCTGAAAGCTTGAAGCATCGGATTATAGTATTTGATTTTCCTAACATTTCTGTAATTTTCAGGTTTGGTCTAAGTGGGATTTTCTAGTTTAAATACCTAGAGACCTTCAAAATTCATGAAATTTTGAGGAGAGTACCTTGAAGGTCTGCGTGGAACACCCCTAAAATCTGGAAAATTTCTGATGCATGTTGGGGGTATTTTGGTAAATTTTCCACCTTTTCTGAAAAATTACAGTTTTGCCCCTGGGCTGAAATTCCAGAATTTCATTTTTGGGTTATTACTTAATTATTTCAAGGCTTCTACAATTTTATCCTGCATCAGCATAGGCCTAGGAATATTCGGCCATGTAATGGGTGCAATAGGAGATGATGTCCTAGCTAGATGTCCCATCGCTACACTCAGGGCTGCTGTCTTCTTGGATTAAGACCCAAACCATTAACCTAGGGGCTGGTCAACTGTCACTCTATCTTCAAATTTATAGGAAAATGCCTCATCTATACCGTAAAGTCGTATGTGGTCCCCTCTTGGCAAATTTCTGCTCTTAAACCAATCTGATTCAGGATAATCTCTGCTGCTCATCTTTGGAAACTAACAAAGAACTGCAAGTTCTTCAAATTTCTTCATGTATTCTACCACTGATATGCTTCCCTGCCAAAGTGTAAACAACTGATCATAAAGCTTTTGCTGGTGATTTGGAAGCAAATACTTCTCTTTAAGCTTCAATTTCAGCTTATTCTAATGTACAATTGGCAGCTGTCCCAATAAAAAAGGATGATCCTTCATGCTTCCTTATCATATTTTAGTATGTCCTGTAAGTTCTATCTTTGTGAACTGAACTCTTCACTTGTCTGTCATGTCATTGCACTCAAAATCATCTCAAGGGCAGTAAACCAATTGACGAAACTTTTACTTGATCATTTTTTTGTTTATTTATTTATTTTTTTCTACTTGATCCTTTTTAGTAAGCATCACGTGGTTCAAGTTGGCCCTGATCTAACTTCTTGTGTACAACCTCATTCATAGAGGCTCAAGGAGTAGGTTGTCTAGCGTGTGCAACTCCTCAAGTGTTTATAGGAATCTGTTGAGGTAGCTGCACTCCCCACTCAATCATCTCCATGAAAGACTGAATCATAAATATCTATATCCTACTATCCTGAAATATCATCACCTTCCATTGAGTTCGGATTTCCTGTTGCTTGTGAGCTAGTAGTTCTCCATATCTCTTGACTTAATAACATGATTAGACAAATTGTTAAATTGCTCTGATAACCGGATTATAATATCATCCTATTGATTTATTGTAAGCTTTCCCTATAGTTTCTATTACTCTTGGTTGGCAAAGGTGCTGAAATCTAAGGTCTAATACCAAACTGATGCAAGAACTATCTAGGGGAGAAACATATAGGAATAGAAAACCCTAGAAGCCGTAGCATTAGGGATAAATTAAAATAAGGTTAACTGAAATTTAAATAATTAAGAATAAACAAATGAGGATGGATTAGGAATGTTAATGAAATTCAGCTAAGAAAATCCCAGCTATGGGTATGCATGAGCTATATTTCCAACGGAAATTAAATGGGAAAAGTGGAAATTAAATAGATTTAATAAATGTGATATTTAAAAGCAGAAAACAACTAATTATGTGCAGCCTTGGTAGGTTATAGGATAGAATTTCTTTAGGGAATTAAGGAGAAGAGCATAAACTAAAAAGAATTAACAAATTAAAAGTTTTAAAGAATAGGAATAACTAACAAGTTGCAGCTTTTGGGCTCTAAATTGTATATCAAGCTGGTCCAACCCTAACAAATAAAAACTAGATGGGTTGATTGAATGTATTGTTGCCAGTCATTATGCTTATGCAGATATTATGTGACGCGGACTACATTAGTAGGCTTATGTATGTACTCCTCCACATAAGAATGCCATATTTAAAATTGAATGTTATGTGGTACTAATTAGAGTCATTTAGGGGTGGGTTTGCATATGTAATAAGGCCAATAGTGCCACTTTTATGTTGGGAGTTTTGTTGAGGATATGTGTGTAATAAGGCTGAAAAGCCAAGGCTGAAAAGCCAAGGGACTTTTTGACGAAAACAGGCCTAGTCGACAGCCCATCCTGTCTTGTCCTCTAGTGGCCTCGACAATCTACAATGGGGTCCACATAAAGAGCTGATTGACAGCCTAAGAATCTCCCATGTTATGTTAGTTTAAAATATAGGAAAATATGTTTTTAGAATGTTTAGGATTTAGTAAAACTTGGGTAGCAAGTTTAGGTGTGTTTTAGTAAGTTTTTAATTTTTGTAGGATTATAAGCCTATTTAAGGCACCCCATCTCCTTGATTCAAATTAGTGAAGAAATATGTTTTGAAAAGAACATGTGGTGTTTTGTTAGGTTGCGACCCAAGGTATCCCCTTCTCTCTAGGGTTGAGTCGTGGATTCCCCTTGATCTATCTCGCTCTCCCTCCTCTTCTTCCAACAGTGAGGTGAGTACCTGCTATAGGATATGTCTAGGGTATCACATAAATTGAAAGAAGAAAGAAATTAAAATTCAAATTCTGGAAAATTCTGGGCAACGATGTGAAATTACCGAAAGAACCCTGGCCGTGCATCATAAAATTCTGTGCTCTAACAGGGTGAATCTTGGGCTTAAGATGCACTGTTGTACTAAATTTTAAAGAATTTGGAATTGATTTGGTTTGTAAAATTATATAAAAAAGGTTGTTGTTTTGGGTTTGGTTAAACCGTTAAAGAAACCAAAAAACACAAGAAATGAGAAAGAAGAGGGAAGAAGAGAGAGAAAGAAGGTAGAATGCTCACCTCACATGAGGGGTTGAG
>JAOXJP010203886.1:0-12016 GCA_025762735.1 Platanus orientalis
TAAATGAACAACTTACCTAGGAATCTCTAGGAGTCGACTAGTTTAAGTGTGGAGTCAGACATTTCAAACCTCTTTCTTAAATTTAAGCTTATTTGGTTTTCAAAAACCAATGTCCAGTCACATCATTAAAAAGACTGGTGGCGACTCCAAATCACGTGGGACATTTCATACGATAGGCAAGTCTCTTTCTAAAGGGATTTACCTGTCATGCGAAAATCGAGGCCCACAAGCATATTGAACTCTAGCCCTAATAATAAGGGTCATTGGCATATTGAATTGTAACCCCAATATCAATTGTCATTGTCATATTGAATTATAATCCCAATAGCAAGGGTCATCTCATACATTTATTCTTTATAAGCAATGGTGTAGATAACAACTCAATCATATATGTCATCTAATCATTCATTATTTCTAAACATATCTTACTTGAATCATTATATAGAGTTTCTAAAGCAATTTATACACATCAATAAACTAATATCATTACATGGAGATCAACATGCTTTATAGTTATCTTCTAGCATCATCTTTAACAAACATATTTAAGAGATGTTCATCACTAGCTCAAATAATTATACAATTAATGGCAAATCAAGCAAATCATCCATCAATATCCTTTATGAAAACTATAGAGTTATAAAATCCTAGTTTACGAGCATTCACAATGTATGAGATTCATTTCAATAAAATACATATAGATACCATGTCAATTCACTTTTCCTCATAGTATAAAATAGGGATTTCTAAGATCCAAGCAGAAATTAACAAGAGTCTATCACAAATCATCAAATAGGTAGGGGTTTCTAGGATCCTAGCAAAGGGCTTTGCAAACATATGAGAAAATATTCATAAACTCAATATTTTACCATTACAAGACTTCTAAGAACCTAAAACAAGCATAAATGGAGTAAGTTTTTATATAACTACTTACACAAGCTTCCCCCTCTATTTGCTAAGAAGGTCCTGAAGAAGAACCTCCTTTCTTTTCCCTCTATTCTCAAATTTGGAGGAAAACTCCTTCCTCTTCCAAAACTTCTAAACCTTTCTAAATCCTTCTCTTTTGATGTAAAATGAGTCTATTAGAGTTTTGTTAACATATTTCTATGGTTTTGGGTTGAGTTTGGGGATCCCACACTCTCTAAAATAAAGAAAAAATGATTATGCCTCAAAAAATGGAATCTTGGTCATTCTGGATTAATTGTAGATCTATCGGGAAAATTTTATGTACTTTTCTGATACTAGAGAACTATCTGCTCAATCCTAGATCAATCCTGGATCAATCCACTAAGTATAGCTCAAGCCAGTAAGTGAAAGCTTGAGCTGGACAAGTTTTCTCTACTTCGACCTCTTCGCACTAAATCACTCATAACATACTCTAAAAACTCATATCCATGTACCGTTTATTGCATTGGAGACTAGACTTCCATATATTTCTAAGGGTGTATGGATTTCACTATAATTCATTTAGTATTAGTATAGGTGAGTCTATGAAGTTACCTTAAATTTGTGAGCCTGTTAACACAAATACCTTATGGGAGAATTGTCATAACTCCTTCTAGAAAACTATGTTTCATGAACCATTTAAAGCGTTGAAAAGTAGAATCCTAGGTTTTTCCAATGATATATGGCTTACACCCTAATTCTCTCAGTATCGATACAGTTTTACCTATGAAATTACTCCAATTACGTACTTGGGAAAATTTTAGAACTTGACAAGTTCATGGTCCAACTTGGGTTCTACGCTTATAACTTGGTCCAAAGGGTTCCTAAACCACTCTATGGTCTATCTAAACATGTAAAACATTACCAAAGGTAGTGTTGTTCTCCAAATCATTTTATCCTTTATGTGCAACTTGGGGTGTTACACTACCAAAGGTAGTGTTGTTCTCCAAATCATGTTGTCAAGTTCATCCCTTAGTAAAATGTGACCATCAACATGGCTCGAGTCATTTTAATGAGCCATTGTAAGTTCCCAGAGAGACGTGTCATGGGCATTTCCATAGGATTTCATTGTCATGGAGATTTCAAAGGAAAATCCTCCCTTGGCACATGACTTCTCTAAGTTAACTCTCTTTTTGTTTAGCATCGAGGCCATATCATCAAGGCAAGAATGTAGGGCCTTTTATTGCCCTTTAGATCCCTGGAATTCCTCAGTTATAAGCTTCTCTTCCGCGTCGATCTTCATGCTGCCTTTTCTTGTCTGTATCATCGTACTTTCTAACCCTGCCCTTATTGACACGGACGAAGCTTCCATGACTTTCCGATACAAACAACCATTACCCTTGGCTGGGGCATATTCTTTCATTCCTAGCAATGAACCTAATCCTTGTCGATTCTTAGTGAACTAGCTTTATCCAACTTTATTCGTCATGATGCACTCGAGCGTTGTTGTGCTGTCTGGTGTCACATTTCTTGTCATTTCATTTTTCTTATCAATGTCTCATTCGAATACCCTTTTTACTCAACTCTTTAACCAATTGAATCGTATACACCGATCCTATCCAAGTAAGGCAGGATCATTCAATTGTCATGTGTCAAGTTGATTGTGCCTACATCGACATTTACCAGCTCTAGGACTGTAGTGACCACTCCCTAGTGGATAGCTAACTGGCCTTCCTTCTCGATTGGGTTTGTCTCAACTTATCTAGTCTAATACGTTAGTCAATGTACTTATTCACCTTCTTTCTTAACTTTCTCTTCTAATATCCCTCTTATTGCAATTATGTCACCGTCAGCTGGCTTATAAGGGAGCTTAGTCTCCATTTCTCCACTTTGGGTAGTTAACCGACTTATATGTTTGACCCCTAGTCTTCCGTTGTCAATAGGACCAGTGTCAATCTTAGGGACATTATGTCTTCTAGGGAACTTATTTTCCCTATCGATCAGCCCTGTGTTAGGCTCCTTATATGCATGTCTCAAGTTTTTCCTAACATCTATTTTGTGTGATCACTTTGTCACGTTGCTCATGTAACCTCGACCATATACTGGCCCAATGATTTGGTTGGCGCTCAACCCACTCAATTTCTCAAGCCCATTCATAGCATGGCCTCAAGGCAGTAAATTTTTTCCATACAGTGGGTTCTCGTATTGTTGTCCTGGGCCTTCGCATGGCTGGTGGTAAGAGTTATATTGAACCAAGGAGTTTCCCTAAGGTAGATAACTCTAACTCTTTGGCAGTTGAGTTTCCTATTGAAGGTATCTAGTACTATTGAAACCTTTATAACCCATCAAGGGGCTTCTTGGTCATCCTCCAAAACATGGGTGCCTCTCGAGCCTCTCTCAATGTAGTAGACTTAAGGCTTGATTGAGCTAGTTCTAGCCTTGAAAAGGTTGTGTTCCATGACCAACAAACTCTAGATGAGCCTCACCATATTGGTTATCCATAGGGATCTCAATTCGTTGATTATTGAGATGAACCATCATCTGACCTTGCCCTCAAAATCCCTTCAGGGTTGCTGCCATGGGGCCAGAGAATTCTCTTTTGTCAAACCATCCTCTAGTCCTGTGCTTTGGTCTCCTTTCAAACCATAATTCTCTAAGCATCAACTAGAAGGTTGCAGCAATCATCTTGGCCAACCTACCTAGTGTGGTCAAAAATTGTCTATCGATTTCGTCAACTAAGGCATCAAGCCCACCATCAATTTCTTGGGGCATCCCATACTAGATTTCTTTCCAAATAGGAGCATTTCCATTCTCAAGGGTGTTGAAACTTCTTTCCCTTCGGGGTGGACTCACACCTTGACCTGAGTTTGAGCAACCTAGGTAGCCCGAATAGGTTTGGTACATACCTCAATAAAGAGGATTTTTACAAACCTCGAAGGGAAGAAATGAAAAATTGGATGAAATCTTTATTAATATAAGAATTGGTAGTACAGTACAAGAATCTTACTCAATTCAAAGGGGACACCTCTCTCTCTGAGTCATCCTCCTCGACAGCGAGTAAGCCAATGATAGAAATCAAGGAATGAACCAAGTCCAATCCTCTCGAACTGAGTTACAGACTACTTTACGTTACTCATACTCCTAAGATAAAGTGAATTTGATGATGATGTTAAGGGGTCATTTCTTCTTCTTTCTCTCGCCTATTTATTTCGAGTCAATCAGTTGCAGTATCATCCCCGTGTTGCAAGGTAGTTACTCTACACTTTTCACCTTTTCACCATCATAGCCACTTCCACCATTCTTCATTGTGACGTTGAATGCTCATTGTGAGTTACGTCGTGGCCTTGTTTCATCTATTTTGTGTAAGTGATAACCCATGTTCTTTGCATGCTAAACATCATAACACGTGCCTCGGAAAAAATTCTCTTGCTCCACATCCTTGTTAGAAACACACCTCGTGTCCCCATTTTAGTGAATGGGTTCAAAGTTAGCCACAATCCACATGCCCTACCTCCATAGGAGAATTTTCAAGATGGTGCCAACAGTATGTGTCCTATAGCACATCACACCACTGTTCACACTCATTTTGGTTACATAACGTATGCTCTCATGATAAAAACACAATCCAATATTATTATCTCCTTATGTTGATACCGGATGTGTTACGAAAACAGGGCAACCTATTTTGTGAGTTTAGTCAAAACTGAGTTTGAATTTATATATCAAGCAACCCTTAAGCTAGGTGGGTTCCCATTTGTTGTTTGCCTTGTGTTACTCCTAGATCAAGAAAGGATAGAAATTTCATACTCCCATAGGTCATAATATTTACAATTCCAGTACTGATTAGCCAAGTTAAGACTTGAAAAATGGATTCATTTAGGTTGTGTTGCGTGAGATTCAATCAGTTATCAATGGGATTGTGGATTACGGTTGGGATTTAATGTTGGCACTAGGTCGGGTTGAGTTCAGTCTAGTTTGGGTTGATTATTGCTAAACACCCAAGCTGAAACTAACCCATTTATTAAGTGGGGTTTGAAAAAACACTGTAACTGGGAAAAGAAGGAAAGGGTGGGGTTGTCCAAATTCGGTCCATAGGCTCTTTGGTGGGTTGTGCTTGATTCAATGTAAGAGCTATGATTCACAGTGTAAGAACTAAGCACTTAACTTAGACACGACTTGCATATTAATTGGGTGGAAAATACCAACTAACATGGGCTGTGGGTAAGGGTGTAAATCAGGCTAGCATGGCTAGGACAAAACTATATTTTTATCTAAAGAAAAAATTAAATTGAATAAGCTCGACAACTTTATTTGAGAAGAAAAAGCAAAAACAAAAAAAAAATACCTCAACTTCACAAATTTTAATTACAAAATACTAATATAAATACAACTCCACTACAAAAATTACAAATTATTACAACTCCATTACAAAAAATAAAAATAATAAATACAAACAATTATATATATAACTCCAACTCCATTGCAAAAATTACAAACTATTAAATACTCCAAAATTTGTCTATCCCAAGTGTCCCACATACACAAGGGGGTGGGGTGTATAGGGTTAAAACTGTAAAAATTATTTTAAAATGAAAAGGTAGGAACTAGAAAAAGGGGTGTATAGGGTTAAATCCTTTAAAAAAAATGTACAAATGAAAAGTAGGTACCATAAAAAAGAAAAGGTGTGTGTTTTAGTTTCATTTAATGATCAAAAAGCGTCAGTGAGTCTCTACAAGCACACTATAAGCTAACATACGGTGGTTTGGGGTTAAAAGCATCAAAAAAGGTGCTCAATTAAAAAGTAGGTATCCAAAAAGAGGCACCAAATTCAAAAACATATTATGTATTTGTCAATGTAAAATGTGATTTGTCAATCTCATTCCAAAACTGTAGAAGTAAATATTGTAGTGTGGTTAGTTTTAGGGTCTTACATGTATGTAACTTTGTATTTTATTTAGTCATGTAAGTTCAAGTTCAAGTCCAGAAGAAGTTTCATTAAGAACATCTTAAAGTTGGGAAGACCACAAGCTCAAGAAACCCAAGCCACACAAGTGAAGAAATCAAGATGTCTCAAGAACTAGCTTGATTGAAGCCTAACACCAACTAAGCACGTCAAAGGTAAATCCAAGGTAATGTTGGTAAATGGTTGTTGGTAAACTGAGTCTAATGACCAAAGCAAAGTTCAAAAGACCTACCCAAACCATAGAAAAGTCTTCACCAGCATTAGGTTTAAATGGACTGAAAGAAAATCAAAAATGGTTCTTAAACTTTAAACGGCCATAACTTTTGATTCTGATGTCCACGTGTGACCCATAAGTACTCAAATGAACCAGCTTGATGAGCTGTACAAGAATATAGAATAGGAGAGTTGGACCAGTCCAAAAAAAATTGGACCAATCCCAATGCTCTCGGGAAGTGTCCAAAGTTGACAAATTCAAACTAGACTTATCCAAAAAAGTTGGATTGGTCTAAATCGCTTGAATTGGAAAAAATCCAATTTTGAATCTTTCCAAATGGCTCAATTTTTTACCATTGGAAAAGAGCTATTGGGGAACTTTATAGCATGGTTTTTCAATCTCGCACTTGCTAGAGCCAAGTGCAAATTCTCAAGCATCTATTTGAGCCATTGAATGGAGCGCATTCACTAGAGTCCCTGGGCATGTACTTACAAAGCGAGTGGATTCTAGCTTAACTTGTTAGTGGACTTACAGTTTGTTAATTTCATGTAATAGCTTAGGAGAACTATTAAGAAAATTAACTGGCTAGGTGGAAAAGCCTTTAAGAGTGAACATAGGTCCAGAGTGTTAAACCAGTATAAACCTTGGTGTTCATTGTGTGATTGCTTGCAGTCCTTATTTATCATTTGTGTAATTGCTCTCATGATATATTAAGTATAAATATCCTTTAGGGAATCTATCATCTAGTCTTCTGATCTACTATAGTTTGCTATAGTGCATGACAGAGTATAGTGGTCTATGATAGTATTCGTAATATAGCTATGTTGGTTATATGAATACTTGATCTTTTATGCAACTCTTTGATTTACTTGAAGTAATTCTCTTTAACATTCTATTGCATAATTAAATAATTTAAATCAAATGAAATAGAAATTGGGCTAAATAGTTACATAAGTTAAAAAAATGGCCAAATCCTATTCAGCCCCCTCTAGGATCTCATCAGATATCAATCTTTCAATTTCAATTAATATCACAGCAGGTTTCTCTATTTAGACTTAACATTTCAAGCATAAAGGTATGCTAGATATGCGAAATGGCCAAAAATGTCCACATTCTATTGCATTATTAAAGGTTTGTTACATTTCATTGTTTGGCTTCTTAGGGTTAGGCTTAACCCTAACATAAAGGGGAGAAAAGAAAACAAGCTGTGTTTTTCTATGTTTCCGGCTTAACGCCTAAATTTAATTCAGGACAAAATTCAGGTGTTGAAGGCTGATTAGATCAACATGTTCATGTAGTCTTTTGGGTGGTTTGGTGGGTCCCAGTACTGTGGGACCCCTGGGTTAGGTTGGGGGATGTTTCCTAGGGTTACACTGTGCAACCCTAGGGGACATGGTATTTACCCACGTGGAGATATGCTCTCCTAAAGGGCAGTTTGGTCATCTGTTATAGGCCTAATGCCTATTTTTTAGTCTAGCGCCTAAATGTTCAACGTCTAAATTTAATTCAGATAAATTCAAGCGTTGAGTGCTAGGGTTAGCAACCAACCTTGGTTTTTTTGGCCACACAAGTGGGACCTAGATCGGTAGGGTTTCTCCTAGGTCTTTGCACTACACCTAGGTTACACACACTTAACAAATTTGAACAACATGATTTTTAATCCAGGCTTAACGCCTAAAATCTACTCCAATGCCTGAATTTCTCTTTCTATGCCTGAAATTAAATTCAGGCCTTGGGAGGGAAATAAGGGGCCCACAGAGGTGCTCATGCACAGGATTAGATCTCAAATGCTAGGACAACCATGGGACAGACCTAGAGAAAATCAGGGCTCCCTAGGGTCAGTCCCAAATCTCAACGCTTGATCTTTCTCATGATGCCTATTTATTCAACACCTGAATTTTAATTTTGTAAAATCCAAGTGTTAGTTACTGGGAGAAAATCCAGCAATTGGATTTCTCGAATTTGGGGCCCTTAGGGTTTTGATAAAAATATGAAATTAATCATAGAGATAAACAATTGACAAGGAAACAACATATCCAAAATTTATCCCTACATCATGCACACAAAAATCAAACTAAAATTCACAAATATTAGGCTAAACTAGGTCACAAAATACCTAGATTTTAGGGTCTATTTAAGGGGCCGTCTCAAGGCCTTCCCCAAATCATAAAATTATGAGATTAAATAGGAAATTAGGGACATGTATCTAGTATAACATACTAAAATTTGAGCTTCAACAGATTAGTAAAAAATTCACAATAAATTCTACACTAAACATGCTCAAAAATAGAAGTAAACAGAGGCTGTAGAGCCTTTACATGTAACCCGAATTTGAGCAGCTAACTAGCATTATTTGGACAGCATAACAACATGGCAATTAAGTATACAAATGAAATAGACATAGTTTGGTATGGGTTTAGGCTTACCTTGGGTCCAAGTGACCTAGGGTTTGCACAAGCTCTTCTTTTCCTTCTTCTTCTTCCTCTCTTTTTTTCTAGGGTTTTTTGTTGTCAACCTTGTTGTGCACGAAATTGGGGCAATTTATAGCCCCAATATTGGTGTGGTGGAGGGTTGGGATCTAATCTAGGGATATCTAGATGAAGGGTGGAGATTAGGTTAGCTAAAATGAGGTAGAAGGCTAGGATGGGTTTGAAATGGGTGGCTAGGATTAAGTAGTTTTGTGCTTGGTGACATGGCTAAGGGAGAGGCTAGGATTAGCTTCGGTTGATTAGGTGGAGGGTGAAGATGAGAGAGTGTTTGTTCACTTAGATTGGTGAGGTGGACAAAGGGATAGCTTAGGATGCCTTTTAGTGGGTGGTTTTGATATGTTTCAAATCTCAAGAGGAGGCATGGAGATGCCATTTGGGGGGACATGAGGGATGCACTAGGGATTTGAATTTTAGCCCCTAGATCTAAGGATGAGGGGTGAGGGTAGTTTTGTGCTTGGTGACATGGCTAAGGGAGAGGCTAGGATTAGCTTGGGTTGATTAGGTGGAGGGTGTTGATGAGAGAGTGTTTGTTCACTTGGATTGGTGAGGTGGACAAAGGGGTAGCTTAGGATGCCTTTTAGTGGGTGGTTTCGATAGGTTTCAAATCTCAAGAGGAGGCATGGAGATGCCATTTGGGGGGACATGAGGGATGCACTAGGGATTTGAATTTCAGCCCCTAGATCTAAGGATGAGGGGTGAGGGTGCACATAGCAAAATTCTAATCCAAGGGTTGTCAACTTTAGGCATAAGGTGTGAATGCATTAAATGCCATTAATGAGATAAGTTTGAAAAGTCTTAGCTCATTAATGGATATTTAATGCTTTTAGGGTTTTCAAGCCCTCACTGTGCCTTCAACCCTCTTGATCTCTTGAGCTCAGAAGTCGGCAAACTTAATGTCCATTTCCAAGGTCGCAGATATTCCGGTCGCACTAGACCAGTCAGAACCAAATTACGATAAGGGGAAGGGGGTGAAATCTTGGTTTCTTAACTTGAAAAGCTCTCATATGTACTTTGAAAGGGAAAGATGGTAAAATTGTTCCTATAAATTTTCAGGTAAAAGATGGACCAAGGTTTAGGTGAGCCATAGCCTCTGACTATGCTAAATTACGACACCCGAGCAAAAAACTGGGTTAAAAACCCATTTTTGGGCAGTTGGAGAACATTAGATTGAAATTTTGTTGGTTTCTCTGTAAATCTCTAATATAGGCCATGTTTGGGGGATTTGAAGCTTGGGGAGTCCTAGAGCTATAGGAATTGATAGATTGGCTGTTGGATTCCTGAACAGTTGCCAAAGGATTTTTGAGGCAGGGTTACTTGGAGAGATAGAGTTTCTGTAACTGCCTGAAAGCTGGTGGAATTAAGCTATAGGAAATTCTCTTATGTTTAAGTTGGTGAAATGATATTTTGAAGGCAAGGGTGAAACTAGGAAAATGGGCCTGACCTTGCTACATTCCGAGTCTGGGAGAGGTTTTAAGGGCACTCCGCGTGCCAAATACAGATGAAAAGTGCTTAATCTTAGCTTGAGCAGAACTGATGGCTTAGGCTATAGGATTTCTATAATCCAGTGCAACTTTGATAGGCTGGAGGCCTTAAATTTACAATGGGGTGGCCACTGACAGACTAAATTTATAAGTTTTGGTGAATTTCTTGGCGTCGGTTGAGCACCTGATTTTTTGGCCTAATTTTTTGCTTTTTTTAGAGTATTTGAGGGAATTTATGTAGATAAGTTTCACGACTGGGATATCTAGAAAGACTTCTTAGGGAATGCTTAATCTCCTAAAGTTTGGGTTTTCTCTTCCTAAACCATTGGTGCTTAGATTCTTGATGCATGAATGTTGTTATGCTATTATGTTGTCTTTATGCTATTAACTAACCCGAGTCAAAATTTGGGTACTGATAGATATCCCTCTTTGGTATGTGTGGCTTTGCTGCGTATAGCAAAGAAGGAAGTGCCTTAATTTTGATTTGGGAGAGACTATGTTTCTTCCTTGCATGTAATTCATGGATATTGGGTGGGTAGCTTTTGAAATATAGAACAGTTTTGGGTTGAAAGCAATGATGGGCTGAATTTGTCATCGACTTTAGGTCAAGGTTTTGAAATGAGTTTTTCTTTTGAAATGCCTTCTCGGGTTGAAAGTAGACTCTTTTGGTGTTTTGTAAATTCCTTCATTCCAATTTTTAAAAGTGGGTATTCACTGAGAGAAAGACTTTCTTTGTTTTGGAAACATGAGTAATCCATGAGTTATACGCAAGAAATTGACATTTTCTCTAGCTTCTCGGGTGTTACTATTAGCATATGCGTTGCATCGAGAAACTTGTAAGTCATCGACATCGAGCGCAACTACCTAAAAACATATCGGAAAACATTGCTGAAAACCAGTCATGTAAAAGCTATAAACATAAGAACCATTTAGATGACATATGCACTTATGTTTGCTTATGGCTAGCTTGATGATTTTAATTGGTATGAGTTAGTTGAGGTTTGTTATGAAATTTGTATGTTGGCATGTTTAGCATTTGCTGTATTGGGTGATCATTGATTCATTTGTGAAGTTGATTGCATGGACATCTTTTTGTGACTGTTCTTGAGAGTTTTATTGGGACTCAATGAGGAATGTTAGTGAAGCTCTCCCTAGAAAATCTATTGAAAAATATATGTAGTCATGATTGAACACTGCTTGGTTTTACATCAATCATGGTACATATATGCTAAATATCACTTTTGAAGACACATGTGGCTTCACATCAGTCATGATACCTAGCAAGATCGATCTACAACATTGCCCTCGTCCCACATAGGTGAATGCTATATTTTACAGAACTCACAGAGAGATTTTGGAAGTTCTCTCTAGAAAAGCTATGGGACCTTGGAAGGTTAGTGCTACGCATCCATAAAGCAATGGCTACATAGGCTATGGATTCATCCATGACAATATTTTTGTCCCACTTAAACATCATCAGGGTGAGGGGACATGCAAGAACAAATTTATAATGACTCTTTTCGAAGCCAGGATGGGATCCTATAGGATCGGGTGTTGTGCCTTGCCCAGGTGATAGCAACCTAGTCTTTGCTAAAGTAGGTATAACACATAACATTTAAGGGTGAATGCGACACATACTTATGTCTTAATAAGCAAGCGTCACCGAGGTCGGTGCTTGTAGGTCAGTCTGTTGAGCAGTGACCGTCAGAACTTACAGAGAAATATTGTTGCCCTCTTTCCCGAGAAGCTATGGAAGGGTTTTTCTCATAAGTAACCCATGCTATAAAAGTACTACTTAAGCTTGATAGTTGTTTATACTATGGCCAGAAGCTATCATTTCAGAGACTTGATGGATCGAAGTGTGTCATTGCTCATTGTTTGAAGCCGAGCAAATGTCATTGGGTGGCCATCAATAAATCATGCGACAGATGAAGTATTGAACGAACAGTGGCCAATACTGGGTTAGCCGTTCAAAAGTATGGAC
>JAOXJP010203897.1:0-12016 GCA_025762735.1 Platanus orientalis
GTGTATAAGAGACCGGGGCGGGGGAGGGATGGGATTTCATTTAATTCCCAGTCATTGAGGTTCTTTCTAAGCGGAACATTTCAACCCCCTACCTTTTGGTGTTAGATCACTTCTTAGCATTTAAATAAAATAAAGCGTAAGTTTTCTTGTATAATTTTTTACGAACTAGGTAGTCCTATTCTTTAGTCTCTATCAACTAAATGGCATATTCTTTTTAGAGTCATACAATTAGTGGACCACATCAAAGAGATGTCTTATACCAAATGTTAGCTTTGAGTAATTGAGTAGAGGGCTATCCAATAAATAGACCTTTTTTTAAATTGTATTTCTTGTATTTCAGGTTTTCCAAAAAATAAAATACCCATTTGTCTCTATTGTAAAGATCATCCGATTGAGATGATTATTGGCTGATCAAATCCTCTATATTGGGCTCACGTGTTTGACACTAAGGGTTGTGTAGAAAATGCACTCCTTGTAAGGTATATGGCCCGAAATATTAAAAGGTTAGCGAGTATCCTATGCATGCACTACTTTTGTTCCTTTCTATTTGAGGTAGTTATTTGTTCAGGGATGGAATCTCAGAAACCCATCACTAAGCTTACATGTTTTCTGGTTTTTTCATTGTCGTGTTTTCAAGTATGCTGGGTTTTACTATTTCACAGAGCAATATGGAAATTCTTTTATTTATAAGGAGTGGCTCAGGATTGGGGCTGTAGGACCTATAGAATGGATCCACCTAAGAGATTAGCTAGGCCATCAGCATAATCAGATAATTTTTAACCATCTGGTCTGTACAAATTCTTGGGGCTTTAATAGGACTTTTTTTATTGATGTGAATGAAGATGGTAAAAATACATACTTGCGATAATTCATTCCTGGTATTTGGCCTGGATAATCGCTTCGGAGGGAACCATTCATTGGTGGCTCCTGCTTCATTGATCATGAAACATATGGCAAGTTATGGAAGCCTTAGAATGTAATATAACACGAGATCAAAGGTATTGCCTTACCATTTTAATATATATAAATATTTTATTAACATGATTTTGTAGTCTATGTAGGTTGGATTTCATTGGTTTGCTTCTATTGGGCGGGTCTGCTACTTGTATATTGACATTGGATTATGACGAAGGGAGCAGAATTTGTACCTTTGTGCCATCCAAGTGAAGTGGTCGAAAGCTGTCTTCAACAACTTAGTAAAAAAAAACAAAGAACTGATTTAAGCCACAGTTCTGCCGACCAGCACAAGGAATGGATGGGTTGGATTGAGAAAACAGCACCAGAGTTATTGATGTGCAGAAACAACTTGGCTGCATTATTTGTTCGAATAATAATTAGTGGAAGAGTAGTTGTAGCGAGAGATAAATGGAAACTAAATAATTTTTTTGTGGTTAATTTTAAGAGCTGTTTCTTTCTGTCACTTGTTTTCCTTATTTCTGTTTGTTTGGAAGGGGAAGATGTGGCAAGTGTTCTCTCGTTAGGGATGGTTCTTTTATACTTGCTTACCGTAACTTTCGGGTGAATTCCTGGATGCACTTAACAGTACCATAAGAGTTGTTTTCTTGTTTGAATTTGCAGTTCCCAGAAGAAGGAAAAAAAACAAAACAAAACTTGTTTCTACATTATTGTTGCATGAGTTTAATGGCTCATTACAGTAACCCAACAATTAGTCTTTTACTGGGGCTGCAAAATGTTTTCTGTATGGGTAATGTAGGTATTTTCTCTGCTGGGGAGCCTTCTCAAGCGACCCTTAACAGGGCCATTCTAGACTGTCCACAGCCCATCTAATATGAGATCTAGATTGACCATATGTGCAGTGCTGTTGTCCTCGTGGACCTCAAATTCAGAGGAATGTACTTAAGACCTCATAAGATTCAAGAGCTGAAAACTCCTTTGATATCTGTAATGTAGCCTTGCAAATGACAACCAAAAAAAAAGAAAAATAATAGTAAGAATCCCATGCGTGCAAGGGAACTAACAAAAAATGGTTTGAATTTTTGTATAGAAGCAGTAATACTAGTTTGACAAATACATTATATAACAGAAATTTATAATAATCAAGTTCAATGCAGAAGTTTTAGTAAATTTTCTGTCGACAAATACTCAGAAAATGTTCTTTTGCACCTCAACACCTTGATTACATTCCACTTGTCATTCCCAAGGGCCTTAATAGATTAAAAAAACAAGATACGTGAATAAGAAAGGCATTGAAATAAGGAGAAATTTAAAGAAAATAAATCTAAAGCTACAAATAAAGATAAATATGTGGAAGATAGATTACTTGGACATAAAATAACAAAATTACTTGGAAGAAAATTTTAAGACAGTCTCCTCAGATCTATGGCTCTGCTCCGTCATTATGGCTCTGCTCCGGGTGAGAGATGCCTTCCCTGTGCTCTCATTGTTTTCAATGGGATGCCTTCGTTTTTCCCTCCCGGATGTAATGTTTGTTCTCTCTCTTTGGTGCTTCCTATCTTCTTGTTAGAGTTTCTCTATTTTACATTAGTGCCGTTGTTAGTAGGGCTGTCAATCGGGCTTGCTTGGGCCGGGCAGGGGAGCCCAATCTGAAGTATAAAACCCCTGCCCAAGCCTGAACTTAACCCAAGCCCGGTCAATTGTAATTATTCAAGTTTTGGGTCGAGTTCAAGCAGTCCGGAATTGAGTGGAGACATATAGATACAAAAATGTTATGTTCTTAACTACTCAACGAAAATGATGTTTGTTAGTAAATGTTCTAAAATTGTTTGCTTTATTCTAACAACCAAACCCTTTTACATTTTCACCATCCAAATTGAGAGAAGTTTTAGAACTTTAATAGCAATTTTTTTTCACTATCCAAATTAATCCAATGAAAAACATAAATCAAAAAATCATTTTTCGGGCTTCGGACTGGATTTCGGATTGGTTTCATGTTTTATTCACTTCGGGTCAGACCGGACATCAGGCTGAAATAGCTTGGGCCTGAGCCCAACCCAAAAATTAGTTTGGGCCTAATATTTGGGTTTGAGCCCTGCCTAGCCATCCCAATTTTTGGGTTAGTCAAATCGGGCTTTGGGCTAGCCCGGCCCAATTAACATCCCTAGTTGTTAGTCGGTTTATTTTCTTTTCAAGTGTTTTTTTGTCTTAAGTTTCTTAGTTTTTAAGTAGTGGGGATCTGGTGGTGTGTCTTCAGGGTTCCTGTTGTGTTTGTCTATTAGTTTCTCTTCCTATTGCTCTATTGTTCTATGGAGGGTGAGATGATTATTGCTGAGGAGGTAAGAGTCTCAAAGCTACAAAAAGCTGATGAACAAGATGAACAAGAGCATATCTACCAACTTAGGGAATCTTGCAAGGTAGCTCAAGAGGTCATTATGGCAAGGCATTGTAGATAAGACTACATAGGTAACTGGTCTCTATCTGTATTAGCCAAACCTCTAATGGGAAAGCCCACAACAAAGACATCTTTGTTAAAGTCCTATCCAAGGCTTGATGTTGGTCCAAACCACCAGAGATTTTTCCATTGGAAAATGGAAGTTATAGAGTTATTTTTAGAAATGCTATAGACTTTTGTAAGCTCTGGACGAACGGACCATGGAACTTCAACAAAAACATCATTGCCCTAGCGACCTGGAAGTTGGGTACAAGTCCATAGGTGGTGGATTTTTGTGAAGTTGAATATTGGATTCAATTCCATAACATGCCATGGGACCATTTTATGTATGCCGCAGCCAAGATTCATGCAAGAAGAATGGGTAATTTTAAGATGGTGGACCATACCCAAAGAGGTTTCCTTCTAGTTAGGATTGGTCTCGATATATCCAAATCCCTAGTGAAGACCTTCCAGCTAAAGTGTGAAGATGAGGTTGTGTATAAAATCACAGTCAAATAAGAAAGACTGGAAAACTATTGCTATTATTACTGAAGGTTGGATCATGAAGACATAGAGTGTGAAAGAAAGTTCCAAGATAAGAGCAGGTTGTCCGATGGATGAGATTCAACGTACAAACAATCTTGAGAATGGGCTTCGTGTGGATTCGCCAAGATACAACCAAGGAATCAGGTTCTTGGCACCTCATCAGTTCTTTAAGGCTCATCACAGAAGTGTCCAATATTCTCATGGGAATGATGCCGGAGAAGAACAAGTTGCTGCTCAATTGAGCCAACTCGTCCTGAGTCATGTTTGTAAACCGGTGGATGAGTTTGACTCGGTGGCAAAAGGTAATTTTCCATCGGTCACAAAAGAGTGTTTCAACCCTTTCACCAATGGTCCTTTCTAAGCATAAGGGATTATTTGATGTTTTGAAATATGGAAGTAAGAATGGATGGGATGCACAGCCGGTTCAAGCCAAGTCTGATGATTTGGTTACTTACAAAGGGAAAAGCATGCAGATGGGTCTATCAATCAAAGAAAATCAGCAGGATAATAGTCGGATTCATCCTGCTTTGTCCATCAATAAAGGAAAATCAACCCTTGTTGGCATTGTTTGGTCGATATTATCACCTTAAGTCCAGCCGAAAAAGATGGGAATGGATTCTTATCACCAACCCCAGTCCAACAGCGTAGGCATCAAGATGACGTATCCACCAGGTTTTATGCCTCCAAAAGGTTCAGTCCAAGTCTCTAGAAGGAGTACGTCACCATCTCTGTCTCTATCCTTGGATGACAATCCTCTTTTGCTCCTTAAGGACACTCCCCCTCCCCAATCGCCTTTGAGTACTAACAAAGCATATACAATTTGGGACCCAAAGCATATATCTATTTCTGCAGGCGCTAATTTGGTTTACCCAGTTAGAAAAACCACTCCTTTTATGAGTCAGCCACCTATGGGGGATGATGAGTTGGTTCGGGTTAGCCAAAAATTGACCCATTCTGCTTCAACAAATGACAATTTGGGTGTCCATCTAGATCCTTGGTTGTGTCTAAAAGATATTATTGGTGTCCCACATGTCATGTCAGAGCTGAAGAGAGCTTTTCCAAGTCCTGAGAGTGGCATCGACCATGGCCAAACCAAGAAGAAAGTCCCTGGAGATTTATAGCTTGTAGAAGTTCCGGTAGAGGTCGTTGAAGTCCCTATCAATATAGAGTGTGATGGTGGAATGTCCAGGAAGCGTGACTGAACAAATGTAGAAGATTCTCAAGCTTCACGAAAGCTCCCTTGTGTTCGGGTGGACCAGATCGAAGGTATTTTCTTCCTTAATCTTTTTACTTCACAAAGTCTATACTTATAAGGTTTGCGTCCCTTTTCATAAATTTATCTTTTACTCTTTTAAAAAAAAAAAAACGTAACAACAATTGCTAGATTTATTTTTAGGGACCTCCTGAGAAATACGGGTTAACAAAGATTAAAACTGGGATTGCATTGCCTTGATAAGAAAGTATTGATTTTAAGAATATCAAATATAGATTCGAGCATTCCATGTTTTGGCAAGCCTAAGAGAAGGCCCCAGTCAATGACTCGTTTGATTGAGTCTCTTGGTTAACTCTAGACCTGGGTGTCTTTTTTGTGGGGCATACGGAAGTTTGTTTGGATATATATATTGATATGTTTTATAATCAAGCCAAGCTATGGTTCTGTGGGAGGTCTACTTTAAGTATTCCCAGGGTAATTCATCATCGTAAAAAGAAGACAACTTCTATGTCCCCTTGGCCTGAAGATTTTGGATGGGTTTATCTCAGGAAGTTTGTGGGGGGTCATCTGTGTCAAATCAATTTATATGAAGTTCTCCATCTCAAGTTGAAATTTCAGTTGTTGTATTATCCTTTAATTTTTAACAATCTTCTTAGGTTCCACAACTCATGGAAGTTTTCCCCATTACCCGTTTATTATATCCTGAGAGGAAAACAATTGAATTTCTTTCTAGCTCGTGTGCTTCAAACGAATTATCTATTCGGGTTCGTAGTGTTTCCTCTTCTCTTCTCATAAGGTGGGATGGATAGAAAGTATATATCCTACTTGTCCCTTTTCTAAGTTTTGTTGTCCTATTATCCAAAAAATCTGTATTGGTTCTGGTGTCTATCCCCAAACAACACCTCTATGACCCATGAAGATCTCCACTTGGAACTGTCAGGGAATCGAGAAATCCCTGACAGCTAGAGCACTACGGGTGATGATTAAGTTCAAAAACCCGCAAATCGTGTTCGGTTCTAAAACAAAATGTAAAAGTGATGTGTTAAGCGAAAAATCTAATATTTTCAAAGATTAGTATTTTAAAGCTGTGGATTTGATTGGACTCTCGGGTGGTTTGGTGATTCTTTGGAGAAAGAATATTGATCTCAAGGTGATGGAGTTGAATCATCGGTTTATTAAGGCTAGGATTAATGATGAGGACTTGAATATCATTTGGAGAGCCATTTTTGTTTATGGGGAACCCTCTAAAGATCTTAAAAATGAATTCTATGATCTTATCACTAGTAAGTTAAACCTCATTTCGGGTCCACTTTATGTATGGGAGATTAAAACTATATTTGGGACAGCAAGGATAAGATGGGTGGTAATACAATTCCAAATAACGGGCTTAAGAAAGCTCATCATATCTTGGATGAGGGCAATATGATTGATTTGGGGCATTATGGTCCCTTTTTTCACCTGGATGAACAAACAAGGGGGTCCGTGACTTATCAAAGAGAGATTAGATCATGTTATTTGTAATGAAGCCTGGAATGTTTTATGTCTATTAGCGGTTATGGAAAATCAAATAATGCAAGGATCTGATCATAGTTGCATTATCCTTGATAACCCCCGTCCAATTTCACCCCCCAGCAGTTTCGTTTCGAATGGGCTTGGACGAGTCATCCAAAGTGCAAAGATCATATCAATTTGATCTGGACTAGTGATGAACTTGCTCTCGATAAGGAGTGTGTCACTAGTAGGTTAAAGGCTTTGCCCCCTGCCCTTAGGAGATGGAATAAGTGGTTTTTGACAGTATTAATCAGAATACTAAGGAAGCTAGATCTAATCTGGAAGCTCTCTGTTCTCAGGAAATGAACAAGGACACTTTCAAGGATATTAATGTTGAGGAATCCAATTTGGATGATTGTCTTAAGAAGCGTGAAATCATATGGACCCCGAAATCTAGGGTTAACTGGCTTGAGTGGGGGGATAGAAATACAACAAAAAAATCACCTTTTAACTATTTCTAGATGTGACCGAAACAAAACTTTGGCTGTCAAGAATGACAAGGTGATTGGATTCAGGGTGCTGCTGTCATCCATAAAATGACTCAAGGTTATTTTTCTAAACTATTCACTTCTAATAATCCTCTACATTCTTAGATTTTCAATGTCACAAAGAACTCCTATATTTTCCTTTTGGAGGATTCCAAATCTTTCTTGGAGAGGGATTTCTATGATGAAAAAAATCAAAAAGACTATTTTCCATATGAGAAAACTAAAAGCTCTTAGCCCGGATGGCTTTTAAGCGGGTTTCTTTCATGAATATTGGGATATTATAGGTGATGATGTCATTGGTGAGATTAAAAAAAAAAATCAATTAGACATCATCTCTTAAATCAATAAACCAAACATTTATTACTCTTATCCCAAAGGCTGAGATCCCTGAATCCATCTCTGATTTCAAACCGATTAGTCTTCGTAATGTTTTTTACAAGATTATCTCTAAGACTCTGACCAATAGAATAAAAGGGGTTTTCCTTGAGATTATATCTCCTCGACAGAGTGTTTTTTCTGGTAATATATTGATTGCCCATGAAGTTCTTCGTTTCCTAAAAAAAGACAAGTCAAACAACCACCATATGGCCATTAAATTGGATATGAACAAGGCTTACAATAAAGTTGAATGGCAAATGATTTTTTATTTGATAGAACAAGTGGGCTTTAAAAAAATATGGATTGGGTGGATTAAGGAGTGCATGGGTTCGATATCTTTTAAATCTTTGATTAATGGATCCCCTGGTAAGAGTTTTACTCCCACAAGGGGTCTTAGACAAGGTGATCCTCTCTCTCCCTTTTTTTTTCTTCTCTATGTTAAGGGATTATCAATTACGCTGATTAATTTGGACAGAACTAATCAAATCCATGGGATTAAAATCAACAAATCTTGCCGTGTCATATCTCACCTCTTGTTTGCGGATGATTGTTACTTTTTTTCTAAAACCTGCCATAATGAGGTTAATCTTATCAAAGAATGCCTCTCGCAATTTAGTGATGCCTCGGGTTAGACTATCAATTATGCAAAATCTGAAATTATTTTTAGTTAAAACACTATAGACAATTTAAAAGAATTATGTTGGGCAGCTTGAGTATTAAACAAACTCAGAGCCTTGGTTCCTATCTTGGGTTGCCGTATTCCATTGATAAAGACAAAATTTACTTATTTTCCTATATTGAGGATAAAACAAGACTTAAGGTTCAAGGTTGGAAAGGAAAGCTTCTCTCTCTGCCAGGTAAGAAAGTCTTGCTTAAATCTGTGTTTGTTGCCATCCCCACTTATGACATGTCATGTTTTCTCATTTCAAAAACAACTTGCAAACCCATTAATTTTATCCAAAGAAAATTTTGGTGGGGAAGTGGAGAGAATGAGAAAAATATCAATTGGATTACTTGAGATAAAATGCAACAAAGTAAAAGGGAGGGGGTTTGGGTTTTCGCGATCTCCGTAATTTCAACCTGACTCTATTAGCTAAACAAGCCTAGAGAATCCTTCACAATCCTGATAGTCATTAGGTCCAAACTATCAAATCTCTGTATTTTTCTAGGGGATTTTTTTTTTATCAAATGTAAGAACAACTATTCAAGGGCTTGGAAGAGTATTCTTCGTGGGCAAGATCTTCTTATTAAAGGTTTACTTTGGAATGTGGAGGATGGGAAAGATATTGATATTTGGAAAGACCCCTGGATCGCTAACTCTGGTAATTTTAGATTCACCCAAATTTCCCAAGAACCTCCTCAACTTCAAAAAGTCTATCAATTGATTGATTATGAGTCTAGATCTTAGAATTCTTCCCTATTAGAAACTAAATATCTCATATGGAAGAGAATCTTATTCTTAGAATTTTTGTTTCCCAAAATCCTATGAGGGATAAGATTATTTGGAGTCCTAATAAGAAAGATGTGCTCTCGGTTAAATTTGTTTATTTCTTATCTTTCTCTACTACCCAGCTCCTTAGTTTGGGCCTTTCCTCTCCTTCCAACGCCCCTCTTATCCGCCCAATTATATCCCAAGTATGATATGATCTCTCAATATCCCTCCAAAACTCAAGTACTTTGTTTGGCGTACATGCAAAGAGACTCTCTCTGTTAAAGCTAACCTTATCAAAAGGAAAATCTTTGTCTCAGATCTCTGTCATTTATGTAAAGAGACAATTGAGACCGCCATGCATTTCCTATTTAAGTGTGCAGTCATTGCTCCTATTTGGTTTGCCTCTCCGCTTTGCCTTAGAACTAGCAGTGAAAATTGTCCCTCATTTATGGAATGGTTATCAAAGTGGTACAATATGCCTATGCTCTCCAAATTTGACCGTACTTATATTTTAACTACTATTGCTATTTTCACTTGGGCTGCGTTTGGATTTAAGGATTTGAAGGGCAGAATTGTAATTTCCGCCCTCCATTTATGTTTCTGTCATTTGGATCACTTTGGTAGGATGAAAATGAATTTCCTAATTCCATGGTGGAAATATAGGACTGAAAATTAGGGGTTGTAGCGCAGAATTCAATTCTATACGACGGGATAGTTAATTGGTGTTTCCTCACTGGCGGGATACCAAACCCGATGTTTTAGTGAGAAAGTTCATCATCAACCTCAACACCTCCAAGCACCGCTACCATTTGATCCATGGTCATTGTGGTTAGCTTCATCACTATTCGGTATGGTCGTTGTGGTAAGTTTCATTTCTCTCTCTCTGCTTTCTTTCTGTCACCATCACCATCACCATCTCATCTCCTTAAATGTTAGGTCAGGTTTTCAATTTGATGGAAATGATTTAATTGCCATGCATACTTTGAATTTCATTTCCATAGTCTAGTTTGACAGAGGTCCATCTCTATAGCTCTCACCAAAGCACAATGGCACATACAAAAGGACGGGACAGAGGAAGCATGTATGTAGGGGTTACAGAAAACAACAAGAGATCATACAAACAGCCTCTGTTTCACCTGCTCTTATCTTCCTTCAAGAATTCCTTGAAAGGACCTTTCCTCTTCCATTTTTTTCTTTTTTTAATTTTAGTGGAAAAAAAAGGTGTGCTGAAGATGAGAAACCATAGAACTGCTTCCTAGCGCATCTGCATATTCAGTGACAGAAGATGACCTTGAGCTCATGGGGAGAAGAATACTCATGCTTGTGTGACAGGGTATTGTGGGCGTAGGTGAACATGGCTGGGCATGCATTCTTGAAGAATTCAAAGTAAATGGATGCCCTGCACGTCTAAAGACTGTTGTAATGGTCCCTGTCGTACAGCTCGCCTGACCTTTTCTCTTCCATTGGATCATATATTCTCGGTTTAAAACCCATTTCAATGTCTATTTTGTTGATTATGTTATATTATATGATTTTCTAAGATCCAGAGATAAGACTTTTTCTGGTTCCATGGTTTCTTCTACAAACTGAACCTAGGTCTTAGCAGTAACAGCTTCCACATGCAATGATATTATTATATTTTTTTAAAGGGTTAAAGCTATTCGTTATTTTTCCAATATTGTTGAATTTTTGTCAAGAAAATTAGTGTGTTCTTTTTCTTTCCCAATTTTTTTTTAAATAACTGTTTAGAGATTGAAGAGGGGTGAATGGCATGGGTAAGTTCATAATGAAAGAAGGGCATCGCTTGTTCCTAGTTTTTCCACATAAGATTCAAAGAAATTTGGTATGTCTGCAATTGAATGGCAATTAAATTCCATCCATTAATTTTTTTTTTTCTTTTTCTTTTTTAGGATAAGGCTGTTTGTTGTTGTTGTTGTTGTTTTGGGGGTAAAACCATCCATTCAATTGTGCATCCAAACAACAGAATACCCATTTTTATGGAATTCAATTCAGTGGTTTTTTTTCCTTAGAATTCAATTCAATAGGTCAATCTCAATTCCATAAATCCAAACACAGCCTTAGAGTTTAAAAATGCTTGGGTCAAACCACTTTCAGTTGACCAGCCACTGTTAAATAGCAGTCCTTGCCACAAGCTTTTGATGTTGCGTATCATTGATTGACACAAGCTGTGTTTTTTGAATTGGATGTCTTTTATTGACCACCTACTTTTTCTACTGGACACTTTTTTCGACCCTTTTACCCACCAAAAGAACACATGTCTGTTTATAATTCACCATATACACTGCAGAGGCATTTTTATCACAGAACATTTACTTCGTTTTAAGAATTATATGTTCACTGGTATTTAGGGGGTATGATCCATATTCACAACGACTGTATAGACTGTTGGGCCTATTTATGGATTGGATCTGAAGTCGACCATTCATTATTTTTAAAAGGGTGACACCCTCGGGTGTGGCAATGGGAAGCCCGGCCCAGTTGGTACTGCACTGTTTTTTCTAGGGCCTGGTTTAGCCTAGAGGTTAAGTGGGGCGTTCAGGGCCAATAATCACAGGCATAATGTCAATTAAGTTACAAGATCAATTGTGAGAACTATGCAACTCATAAGGCATTCGTCGTTCATCACTCTGAGTCAACTAGATTGATGAGAGCATCTACATCTACAATAGGCTTTTCACAAGATAGAACAGACCTTGAAAGGAGAGAGCCCAGCCCATTTAATCCTCTTCCTGGGAACATGTGAAAACCTGGCCCATTTGGCCTGTAACAGCACCCTCATTTCCACACTCAAGGTTTTTAATTATAGAAATATTCCAAACAACAAAAAAAAGACAATATATTTGAGGCACCAATACTGATTTTTTTGATAAATCAAAGTTTCATTAATTAAACATAAAACATAATAAAATAGTAGTTAATACATTTTTCCTTCATTAAATTACTTTCAATTTATAGTGCCGGTGTCATTCATATGAATGTTGATTACGTTGAACAATATACTTATCTATCATTTGAGTTATCAAATATATCCCTATTTG
>JAOXJP010203908.1:0-12016 GCA_025762735.1 Platanus orientalis
TAGATGAAGAAAGTTACAACATCTTTGGTGGTGGAAAATGAAAACTTACCAAAAGGTCTCTTATGGTGCCCCGAGGACAAAAATATTGCTCTTTATATAAGACTCAAGCACACATGTGCAAGAATGAGTTGAACATAATAGAGAAATAATCATCTACATATTTATGGCACAGTCATCTAGGCCACATGAATTAGAAGGGGATACAAATTCTTGCCAAAAAGATCTCATTCTTGGTATTAAAGGTACTATTTAAATCATTGTGTTGATTGTTTGGTTGGTGATTGTAACATAAGTATCATTTAATAAAAAATATATATATCACATAAAAAAATAAATATTTTAGAATTGGTGTATTTTGATGTTTGTGTTCCTATGAAAGTCAAGTCCATTAGTGGTGCATCTTACTTTATCACCTTCATATATGATGCTAGTAGGAAAGGATAGGCATGTGCATTGAAGATCAAAGATCAAGTTTTGGAAACCTTTAAGTAATTTCATGCTCAAACTGAAAGAAAAACATGAAAACTTCTAAAGAGTATTTGCACAGATAATGGTGGTGAGTATAGAAGTCCATTTAAAGAATACTATAGAAATCATGACATACTTTATGAAAAGATTATTTCTAAGACTCTACAGCATAATGGTGTGGCAAACAAAATGAACAACACCATTGTAGAAAAAGTAAGGTGTATGCTCTTACATGCCAAGTTGCCAAAATCTTTTTTGGGGTGAAGCAATGAATATTGAAGTCCACTTAATTAATTTATCTCCTTTAACTACCTTAAATGGAGATATTGTAGAAAGAGTATGGACGAAGAAAGATGTCCATTAGTAGGCCATTTGTGCATTAACCTAAGGATGTCGGTCCAAGCTTGATGAAAAATCAAAGCAGTGCATCTTCTTAGCTTATGGAAATGAATAATTTGGCTACAAGTTATGTGTTCTAATTTGAAAGAAATTATTTAGAAGTTTAGATGTGGTCTTTTTTAAAGACTAAAGTATTAAAGATTATAGTGAAAAGCCCTAACCTATTGTTGATGACTTTATTGATATGGATCCAATTCCTGCTCTAGTAGCACATGATGATGGGGGAGCAATGCAAGATGAGCATGATGATGTAGCTCATGAAGACAACGTCCCTACAAGTGATGCAGAGTAGAGGGAACATAACCCTCAAGAGTCACCAATTGAACATCATATGAGAAGGTCTACTAGAGATTGTCAACTATCAAAGAAATATTCACCTCATGAATATATTTTGCTTATAGATAGGGGAGCGATAAAGTTATGTTAAAGCTTCAACAAATGAATGCAAGGATGAATAGTTAAAAGCAATGTAAGAAGAGATGAATTCTCTACATAAGAACTATACATATGATTTGTTGAGATTACTAAAAGGAAAAAAAGGCACTCAAGAAAAATGAGTCTTTAGGTTAAAAACTGAAGAAATTAGCACACAACCAAGGTATAAAGCAAGATTGGTTGTAAAGGGATTTAGGCAAAAAAAGGGTATTGATGTTCATAAGATGTTTTCTCCTATTGTGAAAATGTCATAAATATATGTCATATTGGATTTGGCTATAAGCATGGACCTTGAGAATGAACAACTCAACGTTAAGACTGCTTTTCTTCATGGTGATTTGGAGAAATAAATCTATATGGAACAACCAAAAGAATTTAAAGTCAAAGAAAAAAGAGCACTTGGTGTGCATGCTAATGAAAATTTTATATAGGTTAAAGCAAGCCCCAAGACTGGTACAAGAAGTTTAATTCATTTATAATAGATTATGGGTACAAGAGAACAACTTCAGATCATTATGTGTTTACTAAATATTTTTCGAATGGTGCATTTTTTATCTTTTAACTTTATGTTAATGACATGTTAATTATTAGACAAGACACTAGCAAGATTAATAAGTTGAAGAAGGAACTAAACAACTCTTTTGCAATGAAAGAGTTAGGTCCAACAAAACAAATTTTAGACATGATAATTTTTTGTGATAGGAAAGCAATGAAGCTATGGCTATCACAAGAAATGTATATTGAAAATGTGCTTCAAAGATTTAACATGGGTAAAGCAAATCTAGTTAGCTATCCACTTGGTGCTCAATTCAAGCTATGTTACAAACAAATTTCTTCAAGTAAAGAAGAGAAAATAAAATAGAGAAGGTTCCTTATGCATTAGTTATGAGAAGTTTAATGTATGCTATGGTGTGTACAAGGCCAGACTTAGCATATGTGGTAGATTTAGTAAACAGATTTTTTACTAATCCTAGTAAATAGCATTAAGTTGTAGTCAAGTGAATTTTTAGGTACCTCAAAGGATCATCAAAGTTATGTTTATTCTTTGGTGGTGGTAAACCTATTTTGGAAAGTTATACAGGTGTAGATATGGGTAAAGACATTGACTCTAAAAAGTGTATATTGGGGTATTTATTTACTTATGTAGAGGAAGTATTGTCATGGTAGTCTAAGTTATAGAAGTGTGTGGCCTTGTCCACTACAGAGGCTGAGTACAATGTTGTTACAAAAGCTTGCAAGAAGATGTTGTGGATGAAGATGTTCTTTCAAGAACTAGGCATGAAGCAGAGCAAACTTGTTGTTCATTGTGATAGTTAAAGTATCATCCACCTTAGCAAGAAGTCAAGCTTTCATTCCAAGTCCAAACACATAGATGTAAGGTACCATTGGATACGAGATGTTTTAGAAAATAAGTTGTTATTATTGAAAAAATATTCACTCTAAGAAGAATGGTTCTGATATGATGACAAAGGCCTTACACAAGGTGAAGCTTGAAGTGTGTTATAAAATTAGGCATGGGTAGGGTTGAACCCTCTTTATGAGTTGGGAGGGAGAGATTTTTGGGCATCTCTCCTCATAGGAGGGGGGAACCACAACCCAAGGGACAAAAGAGTCATTGACTCTTATTAAAGAAAATAAAAAAAGAAGAAGGAATCGTTAGATGCAAGAACTGTAAGAGAAAAAAACAAAAAAAGTTTTTTGGCTTGAGCAAGGAAGAAGAAGAAATAAGGGTTTTTTTTTTTGGGAGAAAAAGGAAAAGATACAAAGGGGTTTCTTGGTGAGACTCTTGGAGTTGTTTTTCTTCACAGTGATTGAAGGTTTTTCTCTTGTGTAGGTATTTTGAGTAGGGCTGTCAATCGGACTAGGTTGGGTCGGGTAAAGGTCAATCCGAGCCTAACCCCAAGTATAAAACTTGAGCCAGAGCCCAACCTAAGCCCGAACTCAACTTGAGACAAAACGTCCAAGCCCAACCCAATTTAATAAACTGGGTTTTGGGCCGAGTTCGGGCCAGCTTAAAACTAATAAAATAACATATATTGATTGCATCCAATGGTTCAGGCTTAACATTTATATCTTAATAATTAAAAACCCTAACCCTAAATCTCCTTACTTCTCATTGTCATTGTTGGTCTTCTTGTCTAATTTGCCTCTTCCACGCTTGCATCCAACCAAGGAAAGCCCACATGTTGTCGTGTGGTCCGCGATATTATGGAACGTTGTAGTTTCCATCGCCTTTAGTTGAAGTTGTTTCGCTTCCTCTTATGTGAAGCAAGATGGAGAAGATATTGAGCATGCCATATCGGAATTGGCCTCAAATCTGTTCCGTGAGTGTCCTGAGAGATCAAGGTTGTTGTTACTTTTGTTCTTGTTGTGGACATTATGTAGTCGAAATTGAAACCCCAACCGGAGATAGGGGACCACTAGTTGGAAGGAGTAGATTTCCAACGGATCTGTTGAAATTTCCGGTGGCTGTAAGAAGCTGATGTTTAGATTCTGGCTGGCTAGAAAGATAAAATAGTGGTCGCTAGAATGTCAAGTTGTTGCAGTCATTGTTCTTGTCTATTGTCATGCATTGGTGTGGGAAGAGAGGAATGAAGGAGAGGAATAGGGTCGGTTGTATGTGAAAAGTATGGAGAAAGAGAGTATGAGAATATAAGTATCTTAGGGTTTACTTAGTTAGTGTTGACCATTAGATTAGGATATTATCAATGGTTCGTATATGTTATAAGTATAGTTTTGGGCTGGGCCGGGCCGGGCCTCGGGCTACTATAACATGTGACCAAGCCTAGCCCAAAAATCACTTCAGGCTTAAAACCTAAGCCCATAACTACCCCAATCTGAAGTTCAACTTGCCTAGCCTGCCTATTCTTCTGGTTGGACAAGTCTGGCTTCGTGCCAACCCAGCCTAATTGACAGCCCTAATTTTGAGGTTGGGGGTTTCTTCTTATGAAGAATAGAAGAAGATTGAAGAAAAAGGTGTGAAAATTGGTATTTCTTCATGGGATTGTGAAAATCCACAAATCCGGGTAATTCTCTTCAAAGCTTCTTGGTTTAATACACTCCCCTAAATTGGTTAGATCCAACTTTGTCCCCATTTCATATTTCATAGTAGACTATTTTGCTAGACTAGTATCCCATGGTTTTTCCCTTTAGGGTTTTCCATGTTAAAAATCTTAACGTATTATGGTGTGTCTCCTTTTGTTACTTGCTTTGCTATTTTTTGTGATTTGTTTCTTGCTTTTATTTCCATTTAGTGTTTTCTCCATTGATTTGCACAAGAGAATAGGGAAAGTGTGGGTTCCCAACACTAAGTACTTCATTGTCTCCAACTTTTTCTATAGTATACTGGAAACATTATCATTGGGTTTATTATCATCCAACACTAGTGACAATCACTTTGTAATGTCCTTTTGCACCTTTTATTACCCGAATCTTTCGACACAGTTACATAAATGACAATTTGAAACATTTTTATTTTTTCAATGAGTTCTTCAAAATTTTAACTAAAATATTCTTGCCAACACCACCCATGCCCCACACACCAATCTTTCCAAAATTTTCATCTCTTAAAATCTTAATATCTTTTAAAGGGTCATTTGAGGGTTTAATTTGCTTTAGGTTGTAGGGTTTCTTGGGATGTGAGCCACTATAAGAGAGTTGTTTCATGGGTTTTCTAGGGGTGAGTGAGAAGAAGATGATTTTGTGGAGAGTTCTTTGGAGGGAGTTCCTTAGGGTTTGCCTTTGGGTTTTGGAAACTCACTTTTGTACATTTTGTAATCTTTGTTCTCTATTTTAGTGAAAGTTCTTAATCGTCTTCACCCATGGATGTACAATCTTGCTAAAACACATTAAACTTGGTGTTGTGTGATTGTTCTTTGCCCTTTTTTTTTTCTTCATGCTATTACATACTTGAATCCGATCTATTTTTTCCACTATGTCACAACATTTTTTATGTTATAAAGGGCATCATTTACAATCTTCTTCACTTATTGTGTTTAGAAAACTTTTACCATCACCTTCCTTTAATCCAAACCATTTTAAGCCTTCAATTCAAAAAATTCTTTATACACATTACCACTAAAATGCTCAATTTCATTATTTTTTTATTAACCATAGAATCTAAAAAATATCTTTTTAAAATATATATATATACTAACAACTTTCTAACATTAGAATATGACAATAGTAAAGTAATTATTGATGCATTTAAGAATACAAAATGAAGTACACATTATGATGAGCTTTAGAAACATTGGATCATATGGTTTTTTTAAATTTTGCACCACCAAATTTGTCACATCAGCAATTGTTGTCAGTTTGATTTTATATTTATCCAAAGAAATTACTCTAATAAAGAAAAAAAACATGTAGGTTTCAAAAGATGTGTAAATCTCATAAGTCTTTGTAGTCGAAGGTGATATTTCATGATTTATCATTTCTTGTTAACAACTCTTCTTATATAGAATTTGTATGCTTTTGACACCTACTAAATGGCAGTAAAACAAAAAATTTTGTCCTTTGGTTTTTAGGTTGTAGGTCCCACTTGATGTCTCTTGTTTGCCAAAAGTCACGATTCTTAATTTTTATATCGAAGGTATCATTCAATACGTAACTCTTTACAGGGATGGTCTACCTTCCAATGAAGGTTGCAATACTTAGTATTGGACATGTCTGACTAAGTAGGAAATTCTGTAACAAAAGTTTCACTACTTCATTTTGTTCACATCTTCGAGTAGTTTTACAGCAAAGGTGTAATATAAATACGTCTCACTTAGAAGATTATAATGTACATATAAAGTGAGTTTTTACCTTTTAATATCTAGTCTAAGTCACTCATACCTAGATTTAGTAGAAATCCAAAATGTTCTTTATAAATATTCATTTTTTTCTTTCAATTGCACCAAAGTTATAGGTTCATTAGATACAATAAATTCTTCAAGTTTCTTTTTTTTAACAATTATATTTATGTTTCAAACATGTGATATTCTCTCCCTTCTAAATTTTTATTCTAAGTGGGATCCACAAAGATGTAAGTAAATCCTAACAAAGCCCTTTTATCAAAAAACAAAGTTCTTGAATAAATTTAGTCGGATAATTAAGTTGAAAAATTTATACAAAATGTCAAATGAATTTTAGAACCCTCAATACTACATAAATAATTGGGACTCATTGAGATGGTTTTTGTTATTGTGTTATTGTTAAATATGTACAAAAACACCAAAATGTCTTTCTTTTCTACTTTATTACTTAAAAAATAAAGTTTACATCAACTTAAAGTTATTAGATAGTAACTATTAATAATTGAAATGCTTGAAGAGAAAATTATGGATCTCTAAAACATTTCATTCTGTTTTTTTTTTTTTTTAATTTTATTTTATATGGTACTATGATCTTAATCATCTAATTTACAAGTTCTCTCACTTTATATCATCATCAATAAATTTTTATGGGCCCAGAGACCCCAATAAATGAAAAGGTTTTAAACTTTTATCACATTAATAGGTGAGTTTAATTCCATATAATCATTTGTCTAATACCCCGTCCCATATAGTAGACAAAAACCTTTTTTTTTTTATATAATCATTTTATGTTTTCTTTCACAGTTGATCCTTGCTACACATGATCTCAAAGATGAAATAATAAATAAAACAAGATAAATATTGACCATTTTAAGAGCTTAGGGCAACAAAAACTACCAAATGGAAAATGTAACATATAAAATATAAAAAAGACAAACAATAAAAGAAAATAACTTTTTTTCTTGTAAAGTATAAGAAAAAATAACTTAGAAGAAGGTGCCTTGATATTCTTCATTTGATGAAAAATTTAGAGGAAAAAACTTTAAATTGATAGAACATCCCAAGTAATAGAAGGGATGATTATATATACCTGACAAGCCGATAAGAAATGGAAAGAAGAAGATTTTCAAGACCTCGCATATTTCGTCGAAGCCTCTCCCTCTCTGCAGAATAAGGAAACATACCAACCTAGAGCCGCCTAGAAAGGATGATTCCTCTTCTTTTTTATAATCAGTCACTTTCTTGATCTTCTTTCTTATCTTTATTTCTTTTGTTTTATTTTTTGTGTGGGCTGCTAATGAATTTCGTGTTTTATGATAAGGCTAAAGTCAAGTCACTGGAAACAGCAACAATTGAGATCACCAGCCGCTAACGTTAAAAAGAAAGATTTCGTGTTTAATCATGTCAATACTAATCAAATTGAGCTTGTCTCGATGCTTTCATGTTGAAGGGCAAGACCTACAGACCACGAGTGTAACTAGGGTCAGGTTAACCTTATAGAACTTGTCCATCCTTCTTTCATTTATGGCAATTAATAAATGTACAAAGGCGTCACAAAAGCCACTACTAATAATAATAAAAGTAAGGGAACAGATTTCCTGTCCAGGATTTTGTGTCTAGGATGGTGTCTAAGGTAAAGGGGATTTCATTTGGAATAAAATGGGTGGGAATTTGAAATTTCATCTACCCTGCCCATTTTACTCCATGTGAAGTTATCTGGTGTCTAGATACCATCTTGGACCCCAAATCCTGGATAGAATATCTATTTTGTAGAAGTAATGATGATGACCACTAAATGGAGAATAATCCAAAATTCAAGATATAATTTCAGTTCAACAGTTATTAGGAGATGCTGAATTGAGACTGACACGGATAGAGAGTGGCTTGTATCCGCTCCTCTCTGCACCCTGTCGGGGAGGGCACATCAGCGCCGACAAGCAAAATACACCCCCCTACCCAAAAAAAAAAAGAGTGAAAATCACTTGTCGCTGATGTGCCCTCCCCCTAACAGAGTGCAGAGAGGAGCAGACAATAAGAGTAACATATACAATCCATTCTCACACGGATAATGATGTGATATCAGGAAAAAATTAGGTAAAAACAAATCTCGTGAGAGCTGTGTAACCTCCACCAGGGTGCAGATACATCAGCACCGAAAATTGATAAGTGCCCCCCAAAAAGTATAAATCACTTTCCTGTACTATGCATCAACCCCTCTGGTGCCGTTTACACAGTTATGAGGAGATTCGTTTTCACATAATCAGAACCTGTGATATCTCTCTTGTAACGACTTAGACATGTTTAAAAGGAACGACTTTTGTCAATTCCCCCCCTGCCCTCATGGATTCTGTGCAAAAAAAAGATGTGTCCAAGTTGTGTGGATGGATGGGGGGCAAACACATCAGCACCAAAAAGTGAATAAGCGTGGCCCCAAAAAAGTGTAAATCACTTTTCAGTGCTGATGCATCAGCCCCCTAATTCATGTACACAACTTGCACACATTTTTTCTGTGCACAAAATCTGTGGCCACGGGGTAGATCCTCTGTACCGGAAGTTCACATCATCTTCTGTCTGAATGGACATGTACTAGCCTAAGTCTCTACTCATGATGTGATGGTTGTTAGGCAAAGGGCGTATTAATAAATGTATAGATATTTATTCATTGTGTATTTATTATAATACTTTCTTTGAACCCATGTGTATTGACTCAAACATCCTTTGCTAGGTCTCATATTATTAACTGATTGGGCAATGGAGTGGTACAAGGTGGGCCCCATGGAAAAAAATTTTCTCGCTTATATTTTTGTAACCATTAGGCAGACATCTCTCAATTAAAATTGGGAAAAATTTAATACAAGGGACGCTACTACATAATTCTAAAAGATTCATGCTACAAAAGATTTATGTGACTTTTTGTCACATGAAGAGAAGACATGCTTGTATGTGTTCTCTTTACGCAACTCTTCACCTCTCATCACCCCGGGTCTTCTCCAATTGTTCAACTTCAATTAATGTTCTACAAATTTTCATGACAAAAAAGAAAAATCGACAAAGCTGAAAGATGAAGTGGGCACATCTAATTTTTTCACCATTTGTGTGCGACAATTAGAATTTACAAAACATTAACAGAAGTTTAACGACCAAGAGAGGATGGGGATCGAACCTTGATTTCTGACAGGTTCCAAAGAATGTGATCAGGTCAGATTTTAGGCATTAGATCGTGCGTCAGATGGTAAGCCAAATCTATCGGCACCCCCAGCCTTTACCGTTGGAGTTTTGGTGGTCCACACAAAAGAACATTGGTAACTAGTACTCTATTTTATTTTGAACTTCTGCCCAAAAGTTCCAATCATATGGTTAGATTTCATTGGAAGATTTACTACAACTGAATATATACATGGACACGGATTTTCTAAGCATCGACCATGTGGTAGAGAGCATGTGCATCAGTAATTCGGGATAGCTCAACAGCCCAATCATGTTAAAGATAAAAGCATCATAGGGTATTTTGGTAAATACACTCTTGAAAAAACATGTTTATAATTGGGAAGAATATATTTTTTCAGAAAAAATTATGTGCAAATGATTTTCATGCAAATGGTGTAAACAGTGCCAGGGTACGGACACATCAGCACCGAAAAGTGATAAGTGTGCCCCCAAAAAGTACAATCACTTTCCAGTGCTAATGCATCAGCACCCTGGCGTTGTTTGCATCTGTTTGCACGAAATTCATTTGTACCTAATCCCAGCCCACATCTTAGGGGTCTTGTATGTGAATGACATGAGATGTCTCCAAGTAGAAGGAACATCTAGTGACATGCTGAATTGAGACAGGCACCGGCAGTCGTGTGATATTTCTCTTGTACCCACTTGGAGAAAATTCAGATTGTAGAAACATCTGTTTTTTATTTTTTTATTTTATTTTAATTTTGAAAACCATTAACCACATCTCTCACTCTAGATTGTAGCTGTCAATTAAATCAAAATTGAATTCCTTCCATAACATGCATCACAAACACCACTACTAATTTTAATAAAAATGATGATGATGATAATATCTATGATGAGGGTAAATCATCCAAATCCCAAGATAATATTCCAATTCAACGGTTTTTTTACTGTTTGCATTGTTCTTTTTCTGTCTCGAAATAAAAATATATAAAAAAGAAGAATGATTGTTTATATTGACACAGACCTCTGTAGGCATGCCATTAATTGACACATGATGTGTTTTTGAATTTGGTGCCCCTTTTTGACCACCTATTTACCCATTCCCAAAGTTTTATAACCTAAATCAGTAATCCAACCATTGGTCTTCATTAGATTGATAAAATCTTAGCACAACTACTGATTTAAAAGTCTTTAATTGGATTACTTGGTCATAATTATTGGTATCTATTTCTTAAGAGAGGAAATCCAACCTTGCCGATCTTTCAGATACTAAGGCCTTTCGCTGCTTGTAATTCAGGCAAAGCTGTTTGGTAATCTGTCAAGTAAAGTAAAGTGTATGAACTATCTTATCATCTTTTCAGTTTAAACCGTCTATTAAATAAACATACTCTGATCATTAAATACCCTTTTCCTTGACCTTTGAGTTGGGACGAACACCCCTTGAACGAACAGGTCCGAATGGTGTCAGGGGCGGCCACATCGGTGCCAAAAAAGTGACTTACACTTTTGGGGGGTGCTTATCACTTCTTGGCACTGATGTGTCACCCCCTGACTCCATTCACATCATGTCTGTTCATGGATTGTTCGTACCTAATTCTTTGGGCCCTTTTGATGATAGATGCGGTATCTATCCTCCCCTTAGTACGGCTGTGAACAAGTAGTGCTGAGCCCATGCTAAAGTTGTGGCCCAACTTCAAATCAGCCTGAGATGGGCCTACAGTTATAAGCCGTACCCTAACCTGTAAATATAAATATATAATAATAAGCTCAAACCCATCTTAAAAACCTGCTAAAAAAATTCTAGGTTTAGATCAGGCCTTAATCAGGCTCATAGCCCAAGTTCACTTGGTTTAATTGTTTTTCTAAAAAATATGATCAATATGAAATGGTATGTTCTTTAGTTTTTTATTTTTATTTCATTTCTTTATTTACTCTAATTTTCCTGTCTCTTTTATTTGTTTTGAACCTTTATATACAAAATTTCAAACCTACAAAAAAAGAAACCTTTCTTCTTAATTTTTTTACATATATTATTTGATGCAATGTGGTTACATCCCAAATTTCAAACCTACAAAATTTCAATCCAATTGTCTGGATTTGTAGCATTTAGGGATTATCAATAGGTGCCCAATCACAAGACAGGTAACAACATTGCAAAGGACCCAAATTACATTTGGGATCCTCTGTGGTGGTGTTTTCCGTAGCAATCACCACGGACACTTGGTGAATATTTGATTTTGGTACCTTTCCTAGATGCTCTTTATTTTTTTGCTTTTTTATGTAAACATCTTTTTGATACTTTTAACCCAACTGTCCACTTAGGATATCGCTATGAAAAACACTACCACAAAGGACCCCGACTCCCCAAATTTGTAAATAAAAAAAAAATTGACACTTAAAATGGAGAAAAGATTCATTCGTACTTATGCAGCCCAATGGCACCAGGGGCTGACACATCAACGCTGAAAAGTGATAAGCATCCCCCAAACAGTGTAAGTTACTTTTCGGCACTGATGGTCAACCCCTTGGTGCTATTGGAACGCATCATTACGAACTTCATCTGTACGTAATCCCAGCCCTTAAAGTGAAGTCATTGAGTGATATATATCATTTTCCTTTTTCGATTACTGAATGAGTAGACCCGGAAAATCAAAACATCTCCAATTGCGGAAAAGATTGTATACGGAAATCTGCTTTTCCGTATATATTAGGATGGCATTAGGGGGTGGAAACGTCAGTACTGA
>JAOXJP010203919.1:0-25963 GCA_025762735.1 Platanus orientalis
GTTTTTTTTAATTTGATACCTTTTTTTTTTTTGGTTCAACACTGACCTTTCAACTGAGAAATTTTTTGACCTTCTTTAACACCAACTCACAACTTGTCAGCTTGTAGTTTTTCACATGCAAACACTTTTTCATCACAAGACATCGTATGTTCCCCAAGGGAGGATGAATGTTTCATCCTTCTGCCGGTGTTGGAAAGAAGAACAAAAGTCAAAAACCATCAACCATCAACTGCACCGTTGACAGAGAAAAAATACGTGTCCACAGATAACCAAAATGCAAATGACACGTGTCTGAAACCCATTTGTCAGCATTTAATGAGATTAAATTTCCCGTATCTCACCTATTGCATGCGGTGTCCGTGCCCTTTGCAAAGGCTCTCCATTTTCGCCAAGGAAAGACCAAACTGAAACGCTTTCTCTGTTTCTCTGAAACTCTGCTCAATCTCTCTATTAATCTGTCCATTAATCTTTAGATCAGAGGAACAGGAAGAAGAAAAGAGAGAGAAGGTATGGGGAGGAGAAGGAGCTCGCCTGTAAACACACTGTTTGGGTGGGTTAGAAGGCAGTCAATGAAAGTGAAGACTTTCCTGGCTGTGACCTCCATCATCTGTTCTTTGGTTGCTCTGAAATTTTTGGTCAAGGATCACAACCACTTCTTCGTTGCCTCGGAAGCGATCCATGCTGCAGGGATCATGGTCTTGATATACAAGCTCACTACACAGAAGACATGTTCTGGTATATTTGTGGATTTGGGTTTTGTGTTTTTTAGCATGTTTGAGCATTTGGGTTTGTTTAGATTCTGATTTCTTTCTGAGATTTTGGTGGGTTTTGTTCTTTTTTTATTGAGGTTTTAAATTTGCTATGTTTGATTTAATATTGAAAATGATTATGAGAAGATTGGGAAGAATTCTGATTTATAGAGTGAGATGTTAAGTGCCTAGAAAATCAATATTTAGATATTGGAGAAGAGAAATGGAGTTTCTTTTTTACCTATTGTGTTTCTGTTTATTTATATGGGTTGATGTTAAGAATCAATTTTGATATCACAGAGCACCCATTAGTTATTCATAGATGGGTGCTGTGGTGTGAAATCTTGCATATAAGGATGGATTTTCCTCTCTCTTTTTTTCCCTCTTTCAAATCTGTTTCATGCATGATAAGGTCGATACTGTTTTGAATATGATAAATGTCCCTAGCCGGGTTTTTTCCCTCTCATTTATCCTCTGGATTGTAGTATTGAGTCTGGTATGTTTTAAGCTGTGGTTGTTGATCCATCAAGCAAGGAGTAGTTCTGTCTTTCCAAGCTTGAATGAATTCCAATTATGATCATAATTTGTTGCTCAAATATAGTCTAAGTTGAAATTTACAATTCATTGATGGGAAGTTTAAAACTTATGTTTCTGACATGGTACTATTGCAGAAAAGGGTTCAACTCTCTTAATTTTCTCCAACTTGTTAATATTATGTTTCTCCCCTGCAATTCTATCTGTCTCTTTCATTTTCTTTTTTTTTTATTGACTGATATATGTTCTGAAAGTAACATTTCCTTTCTTTTATTTCCTCTCTTTTTTCTTTAATCATATATTTAATGTGATTTTTTTCTGACATAAGTACACTCAATTCACTTAAGTTTGTACTGCCTGTCGTTTCTGTAAAACGTCTGCACATCCTTATTTGAGTATGTCAGGGTTACTTCTGGTAGACAAAAATCTCTGTTTATACTTTTCTGCTTTGAATAATTCCAGGCCTGCAACTTTATAGTGGGAACATTTTAACAGAATTCATCTTCTATGAGGAAAAAATTTGTCTCTTATAAAGGGATGATGACTATCTGTTTGGTTGATGGATCAACTGCTTAACATTCCATATTCGATTCTCAATATGTCGAGTTGCATGCTAAATTTTGCTAGTAGAAGCTAGAAACAATCTAGTGATGTTACCCACCAGAAAGAAGGCCTAGCAATGTGTTGGTTAATTAACATCATGGATTTAGATTTTTCAACTTTCAAGTATGTTATTCATGAATTCTGCCGAATGGTTTGGGATATCATATTGGGTACATTGATAAAATGTCATGGATCCATTGTTTATAAACTGAAAAAAAACTTTTTGAAGGATATAATTATGTGTTTTATCATTTACTATTTTGCATTGACAGATGTAGGATTTTAGAATCTGGCATGATTGTAGAGTAGCAGATTACATGGATCTTAGAAAACAGTATAACTGGTGTTGGGCCCCTTTTGTCTCCTATGTGGACACATAGAGTCTTCTCCTTGAAGGTGTGGAAGGAAGAGAAAGAATTGGGTTTCTTCACAGAGTTTGAGAGAATGAGGAAGAGGGGTGTAACAGGATACAAGGCTTTGATTTCAGAGTGAGAGCTTGAGTAGGAATACTATGTGCATATTCTTATTTTCTCATATAGTGAAGAACTAATAGAACACCCCATGGACATAGGCCAAAGAGCTGAACTACATAAACCTCTTTGTGCTGTGTTTTCTGTTTATTTCTTCTTTGATTTGAGAATAATGTCCATGTGGCTGAAGCCTGCTTGCTTCAACAAACTGTCATATCAGATTTTTTCACTAGCCACTTTTAGATCTATCAGATATGTCCCATGGGCTGCTGATGTTAAAGTTTATGCATCACACCTTGGTTTCAGCAGACCTATGAAATGGGTATGGTGACTCAACTCAAAAAAATGATGCTTGGCTTTGTAAGAAACCAAGAAGAATCCTGATTCACTGGAGTAGTATTCATGAGAATATTAGGTGGAACCCTGATTCAATTAGGCCTTATGAAACTGTTGGACTTTGTATTGGATAATATTCCATGCCAAAGATTACGAACATTCTTGGACTGCTGCGAGACTGAAATAGCACTAATTAATTTAGATAAAAAATGTTGATGGAGGAAGATAAACTCCCATCTAAATTTGCGCCATTTGTGTTTTGACTAAATTCCTTTTGTGGATTGTTGAGTCGCATAGTGACCACAGCCCATATCCATGGATCCCACTGCACTGTTGAGGACATTCAAAAATTAGCATCAGTAGGTCTGGCAATGAACCAACCAGCCTACCCAACCAGGTCTTAGACAGGGTTTAGGCCAGACTTAGAGGCCTGATGGACTGGGATGGGCTAATGTTATTATCTTCTCAGCCTTTAAGCTTGTTTAGGGTATTAATTTCTTATAAAAGTTGTTAAGAGAGCACTACTAAGAGAAAATTGCTTTTATAAAGTCCATATTATTATTTTCCTGGTCCTTCTGGTATCTAGATTTTCTGAGGGTAAGGCCTCTAAACTCCCACTATCTAGGTGTAATCTTTGTAGTATTTCATTAATTTTTTGGTGGTACACCTTTTTAAAAAGAAAAATATGATAAAAAATCATCTTTATTGTCCTTGAATGTTCTGATAGTGTGTATTTTGTGTGTGCTTTCTTCTATGCACATGAGGCATAACTTAATGGATATCTTTTCCTTGTTATACAATCTATAGCAATTGTCAATTTTGTTCTTGAGGGAAGTATGTTTGTGTTCCTTCTTGGGTGAGGTTTTTTTTCTCTCTGCTTTCTCTTGTAGTTCTTTTCAGAGGGCTTGCCCTTCTCTTAATTAAATTCCTTTGGTTTAAAAAAAAAATCTGTTTGCTGCATGTATAAAGGCTTAGGCCAAATTTTTATAATGAAAATTAGGGCCAGTGATTTTTAGCTTCAATCCACAGAGAAACAAGTTATCTATTGTTCCATCACAATACATCATAGTTCCAAATTAGTTTTCTTAGCATATGTTTAGACTATATCTCTACCACATGATAAATATATGGAAATTTGCTAAGTGATTCACAGAGAAACAAGTCTTCTATTTTTGTATCACGATATGGCATAGTTCCCAATTCGTTCTCTCAATGCAAGTTTAGAGCATATCCATACTACATTATAAATTGGTAGAACACTTTATTGTTATCATAATCATGTTTCTAAATCCTGGTGCCTTCTGTAGGTCTTTCACTGAAGACTCAAGAGCTTACTGCTATATTTCTAGCTGTAAGAGTATATTGCAGTTTTGTCATGGAGAGTGACATTCATACTGTGCTTGATTTTGCAACACTTGTCTCAACTGTTTGGGTCATGTACATGATACGGTTCAAATTGAATTCAACCTACATCAGTGAGCTAGACAACTTACCGATATATTACCTGGTAAAGACTTAAGTTGTGCTTCTTATCTCTTGGGACTACTTGTTTTGCTACAGTACTGTTAATAATTCAGAAGCTGTTTTTATTCATAATAATAAAATTAAAAATTAAAAATACTTTGGAATTTGTTTTATCTATGTATGAATAATTTTAAGTAAAATTTTTTTTTAAGTTGAATTCTCCCTCAGACTCTATACATGCCTTGTCCTTGCTGTACCTGTGTGACACGGCGAGCAAATATAAAGTACTATTAAGACACTGGTTTATGAGGTAGAAAAGGCTTAAGACACAAAAATACATAAGATGCACATATTGTATCGATGGTGCAGTGGTGGATACAATGATATGGAGCAGGTTCAATGAAGAGGTAGCTCCAGCAGCTGCCTAAGCTAGGTAACTGGTCATTTTGTTACCATGCTGCCTTACAATGAAGAAATGAGAGAGGCTAGAGCGGACCCAGGGAGAGAGAGAGAGAGAGAGAGAGAGAGAGAGGTGGGAAGGACTATTTAATAGCCCCAAAAAAAGAGCAGCTGAGAGCTGATTTTTTTAGAGAAAACTTTATTCCAAAAAAAAAACAGAGTACAAGGAACCAAAGAGCATTTGAGAACAGTGTGGAGCTGGCATACCATGTTTATAAAAAGGATCAAGATTGATTTTGTATGTGGACTATAAATTGTATAGGGTTGGGAAATTCTTTTGCTGATGTAACGAGAGGGTGGGGTAATATTTTCCGAGATTCTGACATTTTATAGTTCCCTGTTGGGTCTCTTTTGTTTGGGGATGTCTCATCCCCTCCTTTTTCTTTTAATAAAATTTTCTCTTATCAAGAACAAAAGAAATAAAAAAAAGAACAGCTGAGAGCTGGTGGATAATGCTAGAACATTTATGGTCCTTGACCACTGGAGTCAGCCTCCAATTTGTCTATAATTTTATCAAGATAGGTAGTTTTACCAGTGTAGCACAGGGATATGTTGATCCTGTGCTGGTATTTGTACTTTTCTACCCAGTCTTCATCCCCTCCCGCGCCAAAAAAAATGTCTTTCTAAAAATGCAAACCTAGGTTTCAAGCTAACCATTAGCTTCCATAGTCTTTTGGATTCTAAACCTATCATCTCTGTGAAAACGAAAGGTATTAAAAGCATATAAAGGGTTTTCCATTTTTTCCGTTTTCAAATTTGGTGTTTTCAAAATTTTCCAAAACTTTACTTCTTTAGGTTTAGTCCCACATCAGATAGAAGGGGAAAACTAATGTACCTTATAAGAATAAGCTCTCCCACTACTTGTGTATTTTGAGAGCCCTCTCTCTCTTATTGGTTGCTATGGTGTAGCAATGTTCATAGCACCTTACGCACACGCTCACGAGCACGGGCACGGGTATGGGCAAGGGTGCAAGGGCACTTGAGGCACACTTTGTGCTTCATACGTGCGCATCGTCGCATTTGATCATAAAATTCATTTTCAACAGTCCAGATAAGACTTTGGGTTATTCGCGATGAAAATGAACCATAAAGGAAACCAAGGCCACGAGAGAACTAGATCGTGAAGATGAGTGCACCACAAAGGGATGGACCGCGATGATGGCGTATTGCGAAGGAATGTGCATTGAGAAGAAGATGTACTACAAAGAAAGCGCCATCACAAAGGAAGCCCATCATGTCCCAGCACTGCGAAGGGAATTGACCCGTGAAGGAGTTGTCTTGAGAAAGATTGGGCTTTTCCGCGATAGGCCCAATTGATTGATGTCCACTAGAAAATGGACACGTAATGGGGCTAGTGAGAGTGGTTGGAAACCCATTATATAAGGCCCAGATGGGCTTAAAACCCATTCATTAATTCACAAAGGAGAGAAGGGAATGAATGGGAGCTAGGGAAGGGAGAAGAGAAGAAGAAAGAAAGAGGGTCCATTTAGCCGTGGGATCTGCATGCATGGCGACCAAGTCTCTCTCTCTCTTTCTTTTTTCTTGCCCTTGAACCTAGAGTTTGTATGGCGCTTGAATTCGCTGCCCTCTTTGAAGGGACCAGCTTGAATCCATAGGCTTCAAATCTTCCATGGAAATAGTAGTTCCTTAGTGAACAAACACTATGGTGGAGATGCAAACCTTATCTTTGTGACTTGGTTTTCACATGTGATGTTTATCTCCCTAAGTGAAAACTTTGCCGAAATTTTGTTAAAATTTGGACAAGTTTTTATCGTTTGTTTTGAGCATACCCAACCACTAAGAGCAATAAGTTGTATGGGAGGTATTGTGATCTCTCTGAGGAATGCACCTCATTGAGAAACAAGACATGGTTCGAGTTTGATTGTATCCCAGGGTTAGCTTGGCTCACGGTCCCTTGCACATTAAGTGGGAGGCCTCGACTATCCTCAAGAAACCTGATAACGACACCTCCATGCCTCGAATCAGTCTGGTAAAACTACATCTAGTTTGATTCCCCTAAAAAGGGGGTATGTAGGCAGCCAAAAGATGGGAAGACCAATGGCACAACTACAACCTAAAGACCCTAAAATCCACTCCATTATGTTATTGAGTTTACTAAACTCGGCAGTTTTTATAGGTAATATGACATCTCGTATCGCTACAAGATCCAACAATCTCTCTGAGAGACGTGCTCATAGTCATGAAATGATGCTGTCAGGATGCTTTCTCTTTATGCGAGTCAATAAATGGTCTGAAAAACAGAACATAGATCTTAAAACATCAATCATCAGGAACGTAACATGATTACACTTACCAGGCATTTTAGGGTGCATTTGGTAACACTCTAAAAGAGTAATTCTTTGATTCTTAGCTCCAAAATAGTGATTATGTCAAAAATGTCGTTTGGTAAGTTCAGAGTCTCTCCACGGATTCCACTCCCAAAATCCATTTTGAAGTCATTTTTTGGAAGCTAGAAAAAGTAGTTTCTCTAATTCCAGCTCCCGATTATTCTTTTCTTTTTTTTTCCTTTTTTTCCCCCTATTCTACTACTTCATCATCATCATCATCAAGATTTCAGTTTTTTTTTTTTTCAAAAGAAAATTGTCAAACCAAACGCGTTTCTGATTCTGGAATTTACTCCAGAGAATGCTCCTTGGTGGAATCCATAATTAGAAATTGAGAGTTAAATTTGTGGAGTGTTACCAAAAGCAGCCTTAATTTCTCTTAAACACAATGTACTTGAACTCTGGCAGCATGAGTAGGAGAATATAGACTTCATTACCCGTGCTGTCGCCTTTGAAAGTTTCTTGCAGAGACCTTTTTGAATCACATTTCTACATGGAGAAGAGCCCACAGTTTCAACAATGAGGAATGCAGGTCATGACAGGAAGAAAAAAAAAAGAATCACTATTACCTCCCTATGGCACATACGTTCTACACATACAGAATCCAGTTCCTCTGTTGCTTCCTTCTGTGTTGCCCCCATATGGGGTGTGAGTGTCTAGGGGGTATTTTGGTAAACACAAAAGTGGGCCCCAGTGAATTTAATGCACCAGGATATTTACTGGAACACCTCGAGATGCCTTTCATACCCCATGAATGGGGCAACAAAGAAGGCGAAACAAAGGAAGAAATAGATGATCCACATATACATATCCAGGAGGTTTGGGACAAACCATTCAATAGCTTCCACCTTTCCAGGTGATAAATAACCCATTTGGTGACTGTAAGCACCCAATTAGCTATAGTTTAGTTTGTATGATCGGGTCAGTTATTGTCTCAATGGATCTCCTTGGAGGACACACTCAATGTGGTCCTGATCACTGTCCATGTCTGCAATGTGTATAACACCAGCAGGGACTTGCTCTCGGCTCTCCTCCATCATGACAAGAGTATTCTTCAATGATATGTTGTCTTTTGCTTCTTCTTGACACCCATTTATTCTTGGCAGTTTTAAGAATTAATTCAGGACCATATGTTCTTTACTTTTGAATCAATTTCTTCACTAGGTACAAGGGTTCTGAGACATTGACTTCAGGAAATCGTAAATTCAGACACATTCATATTATGCATGAAAATTTTTTAAATGGTGTATGAGTAACAATGGAAAACTACAGAAATATTGTAATTAACTTTTGACTGCATAAAAGTGTTGGCCCATGAATACAACCTGGTGCTAGACAACAATTTTTTAGAAAGTAGAGATCCTAGTTACATAACTCTGCTCAAAACAATTGAAGCAAATGCATTGAAGAATCTGGAGAAAGCAATGAAGATAGATTTTTTTTTTTTTTTTCAATCTGTGCATCTATATCTTTCCATTTACATAATGAGCTGTTTCTGCAGGTGATTCCTGCTGCTATCATGGCACTATTTATCCATCCTTTTACTCTACATTCAATTATCAATAGAATGCTTTGGGCCTTTTGTGTGTATTTGGAATCTGTTTCAGTGCTGCCTCAGCTTCGTTTGATGCAGAATGCGAAGGTTGGGTTTCTGATCTACTGTTTGTGCTTCTTAATTAGTGGTTTAGTAGTATTCAAGAAGTAATATTTATCCCCTTTGATGAAATGTTTCAGATGGTTGAACCATTTACAGCCCATTATGTTTTTGCTTTGGGTGTTGCAAGATTCTTAGGCTGCGCTCATTGGATCATTCGGGTAAGTTGTAACTAAAACGTTTAGTGTCAGGACAAAGTCTTGGAGTGTGAATTTGTTCTGTGAAGTCTGTAGAATTATATTGGTATAGAGACTACTCATGCTAAAATAGGAGGACAATTAGAGGCTGCCCTAATTTTCTGGTTGTAACTATGTTGCTCATGCAGGTTGAGTTCCACTAGGGGGTGACAAACCCAATTTGAACCCAACAACAACCCAATTGGAACTGACATAGCCCAGTACTTTTACAAAAGGAATCTGACAAACCGACTTGTTTATTCTGGGTTTCCAATTAGCCATTCCCAACACTGTTGATACTGTGCTTCAACCCAAAACCGAATCAGATCCAACCAAAACAATTGCCACCCCTACGGCCCTCCAATCCAATTAGATGATCCTTTTATTTTATCAGTAACAGTTATGCACCAGTCACCTTATTTTTCCTGCTCATTCAAATTGATGTTATGAAGCAGGTACTCCGGATCATGCAGTCAGGTAATTGCCCAGGCTAACTCTCCTTAGATGGGACCAGAAAGAAAAAATGGAGGGTCCCAGCTGCCTGGTTATCTGCCATCCTGACATGAGTCACACAACGATTAAGCTGATATTCTTATGTATGAATGATCAGAAGTCACCTACATATACAAATAGCATTAATATACACGTACACATATCACAACAGGATGGGTCAGATTCCATTTGGTTGCCATGTCACATGGAGTCTAGTTTCAGCATGTTAGAACCTCTTATACATGAATTAAATCTGGTGTGCTTATAATGGTATCTGACAAGTTCTGTCTGGTAGAAAAGAATCTATCTTATGTGTTTTAATTGTAACAAATTGTACTACTATTTTCATACTTCTAGTAGTTGTAATATATGGTTCTTCAAAATGCAAATGCTTTTGATTGCTCTTTAATGCCCGTAGGTTTCATTATATGCATAATGAATGCTATTGTAATGACAAAACGAGCATAACAACATTTCTTGAACTCATTTAATGTCTTCAAAGGAGAACCTCATGACTTTATTCCTAAGACTCTCCTGGTCATCCAAACGCCTCCTACTAGACAACTTCTGTTAAGTAAACTCAACTTTTCATAATAGGATTTCTTTCATGTGTGCATGTAGGTCATTGAAACTGGTGGGTCATATCTATTTCTCGCAGGAACCGGGGCCTTGTGGCTACCGATGGTTCTCATTTCAGAAATTGTTCAGACATTTATCTTGGCTGACTTCTGTTACTACTATGTCAAGAGGTGAACTCCGAGTGGTCAACAAATTCCATTCATATTCTATTTGGCATTGCAGTTAACCATATCCTAAATCATAACTCTTTGCTTGTGCGTTTTTTACAGTGCCATGGATGGCCAGCTTTTGGTGAGGTTGCCTTCGCCTGTCTAGAAGATTGGTACCGAACTTAGCAGTGCTAAGTGCTTCAGATTGACATCTACTTTTGACTGTTCTTGGTTTAAAATGCTTAATTTAAACCCCAAGTGGCATCATGAATTGCTTAAACTAATTTTTTTATTTAAGTAAACGTATATTTCTATTGCCTTCTTTGATATTAATGTAATCTAGTAGACTTTATTTGTATCCAAAGTGAGGTGGACAATGTAGGTTATGAAGCCAAAATCTTCCACGATTGTGGGTACTGAAGATAGTCAAGGACTCGTGCTGACTGAGTTAAGAGCTCAGCTGTATGGGAGACGGACCAAGTTACAGATCATTTTATCAGACTCGTACTTAGGCCTCTGCTGCTCCAGGAAGGGGGTGATTGATACTGGATGATACTAAGCTACAATGTGCATCATGACATGCTGGCCTATATAACATTCTTTGACAGCAAGAATCCTTTCCTTAACACAACAATTGAGGTCGTCTGCATCGGTTGGAACGGTGAAAATAAAAAAAAAGGTACCCCTTACAGCAGCGGCCTACTCTTTCTTCGATCGTCCTCCATGTGGTAAGAGTGTTGTTGGGTCCATGATGGACCACATTTTGGGTTTCACTGTAACCCAAAGTTCTTATTGATTAAACAATGTCATAAGCACAATCCGTTACTTCCATTGATCGATCTTTAGACAATTCAAAACATCTCTTGCTAAATATAGCCATCCAGTTAATGTGATTTTGGGCGTTTTGCTCAATCCTAGGGGTGGCCCAACCGTTAGACCGCTCTGGTTCACCACTGCGATTATGACCCATCCAAAAGAAAAAATTATGATTGCCCCTAGAAACAAAGTGGTTTATCGATTGTAATCCGGTTCGCCCGTACTTAAATCGAACTACACTTGCCAATGTCACCTTGTTCTGATTGTCATCTTTTGTACAAGGTGATCACAGGTTCCAACCCATGGAGCTGTGGATGTAAAGAAATCCCCATTTTGGGCAGTGGAGGTGGAGCCTTGGGTGAAACCCCTTGCACTCGTTCTGTGTGGTACACTGATTGGTGTAGCCAGCCTGCTAGGCAAGAGTTTAAACCTCATGCCTCTTTTTAAAGAGAGAATTATTGTCTTTGATCAAAAAAAGAAAAGCCTTGGATTTATATACTATTGAGTGGCAATTGGTTGACGTTGACCAAGGTGATAGTCATACACATTCCGAACCCGTCCCATTTAGTGACGGATTGAGAATGTTAAACTTGACCCAACGCATTGATGGGGTTGTGGATTGGAGTGTCAATGAGTTTACTTGAGCTGAGCTTTTCCCAGCTCAGCTCAGGCGGCTTGGCTTGTCAAAGCCCAAAAATGAAATTTTTGAAATAGACCCAACAACAAATGGCCCATTGTCCCAAACTATACTTTGTTGAAAGAGACCCAAAAACCCACAAGTGTGTGTTCCGAGCCGAGTTTAGTGAAGCTCGACTCAGGCTTGTTTAGGACACGAGCTCAACTCAAGGCTTAGGCTCAGCTCAGCGAGCTTTAAACAAGGCTCAGACTTGGCTCATAATGAGATGATCTCCGAGCCGAGCTGATTGACAGCCCTAATTGTGGATGTCATATGCTATCAGTTGGATTGGGTGCTGTTATTAGAGATTCTACAACATTTGTTATCGCTAGAGCTGAAAATCATTTTGGCTGTTCCCCTAAATTAGCAGTGTAAAGCCACAAAAATGGGAATGTTTTTGGCTCAAAGGATAGGTGCACGCTGAGTAATCCTTCAGGGTGATGCTTCTAATGTCTACCAATGGCTTAATGGTTCATATGATGACTGGCCATGGGAGGTGAAGCATATTCCAAGTGCTGTGTTGCTTTAATTACTGTTTTTGAGGATGTTAAGGTTCATGGTAGAAGAACAGCTACTGGAGTTGGACCTTAATAGAAAAACCTAAGATGACTTCATTTTAAATTTTAGTTAACAAATCGGTATGAATCTGAATGAGTTCATTTTGAACCATCACCTTATGGCTATAAATACCCTGGAAATTAAAAATGAAACGATTATGTTGCAGGTGACTGTCAAACACGCCTTTACTCATGGTGTAGCTCACTGTGGTCAAACAGAACTGTACCTTACTCTCTCCCTCATCAAATCAGGGACAGTTTACTTTCAGGGGCTAAGGCTCAATTTTGCTTTCTTAATAGATTGCCCCTTTACTCAAAAAAATTAAAAATGCACACCATTGAAAATCATGTCAATCTAAGCCAATGCTTAAGTCTAAAATTAAATAAAGTGAAATTTTTATAGCCTATTTGGCAGCCACCTGTAATGTAATCATTTCATTTGAGTTTCTCAAGGCATTTGTAGCCATGAGGTGCTGGTTCCTAATGAACTCATTCAAATTTATACTGAATTGTTAAGTACAATTAAAAATGAAGTCATCTTAGGTTTTTCTATAAAAGGAAATGACTTATGTTATCAAGCACAAATAGCTGCAAATCTTAATGAGTTCATTACAAACCATCCGTTGTGGCTACAAAATCCTTGGGAAACTAAAATGAGATGATTTCATTACATGTGGCTGCCGAAAACAGCTTTATTAATATCAAAAATTCTACCTATTATTGGGAATAAATATTTGATTTAAAATGTTTAAAAATGGTAACATTTAAGGAACATATTTTTCTTAAAATATTTAGAAATCAAAATAAACTGATACAAATTTACTTCTCAAAAGTATAAATCAAGACTCCATATCCTCTCTTGCAAATACAAAAGAGGAGAGCATTTTGCATCAAGGAAGATATGACACATGATGAGAAAAAGTTTTAAACTTTCCTTTCTTGCCACATGTCACATCCTCCTTGATGCAAGATGCTCCCTTATCTTGTTTTTGCAAGAGGATCCGGATTTTAAATTCGAATCTCCTAGGGATTACATGAAAGTGAAAAATAAAAAATAAAACATGCTATTACCTGTTGGTCAAAAAGGGTCTAGCCAAACACCATCCAGAGGTGAGAAAACTCGAACCAAACCTTAAATTACCAGGTGGGTTCACATCGGCTTGGCAGGTCAGCAAAAGTCTTGCCTCCCCTTATTATAATTTTCTGCAGTGTCTCAACAGTCTTTCTTGCAGATGACCAAATCATCTAAAATGACTCTCTTTTGCCCAATCCCTATAGCTATTACCAGGTCTTTAGATGTATTTAGTTCTCATTTTTGCTTAGTAATTACATGTAATTCATTTCAAGATCTTCATCTTTATTACATTCTTCCTAGGTGTTATATACATCTTCATTTGCATACATGTTTCTTGTTTTTCGAAATTTTCTGAACATGCCCAAATTTGAGATAAATAGGGATCGAACCTGAGCTCAAAATTATTACTCACTGTTGAGCCCATTTGAGTGAACCATGCACCAGCTTAATGTTATTCACTTTCAATAATTAGTATATAAAAATTAACAACAATCTTTAACTTTATTACTATTTAATTCTTTTAATCACTATGGCTTGTGGCTTTGGATCCTAGGGTTTGTGTGGAGAAGCTTTGGGCCTTATAAGCCCAATGTTATTACTAGTGATGGGGATGATGTGGCCTCGTCAAAAGAGCACCGAGCGCGAAACCAGACGGAAAATCCTGAATGACCCGAACAACCGTGATGTACGACCCACCAAGAGACCTAAACATTGGGCCGAGAGCTGTAGTCAAGCATAATATTCCGATCAATCCATGAACCATGAAAAAGACCCATACATGGAAATCGAAGGCTAGCATAACAACCTTGCCCAAAATTCACATAAGAAACAATATGACTCCGAGATTTTCTCCCCCAAATCAAGTTCCAAGATCCACCGAACCCTGGATTCCATGTCTCTACATCCCTGTGAAGAATGATAGTGCCATTGACAAAAGGTAAGAGAGAAAAATAGAACCAATGGGTATTTTTACAAGAATCTTTAGACTAACTTGGGCGTCGGATTCGGCCAGCACCACACTAGTGGCCTATCTTTTAGCCTTCCCTTGTTTAGTGCGTTCAGGTCGCACAACGTCTAAAGTCCGAGATATACCACACAATCGCTTGAAAAGCACTCTGGTGTTTCATCAGCCAATGCCATTTATGGGAAATATTGTTTTCCACTAAGACAAAGATTGCTTGGTGGATACCCGGTTTAGGACAATGGAAGCTCGCCGAAATATCTCTTCTAACCACGTCCAGGGGGAACAAATCCAGGAAACCGAACAAGATGTTTCCTTGGAATAGAAAATCCAAGAACTCAATCGAAACTTGAAGCAAGTAATGCAACAGAACCAAGACTTGACGAGGAGACTAGAAACCTCAAGAGGGATAGCACCTCCTAATGATGAAGAATGAGAGGAAGATATCATCCTCACGCACGATGTAAGGAACAAGTAGGACAACGACAGTGAAACCGAGCCCCGAGACTTGAATCGAGAAAATCTTGAGCCCCCTCTTCAAAACATTAACAATCAAGATGAAAGTGGACCCTCGTGTCACTTCGACAAACAAATACAGGAACAGCAGTGTGATGGAGGCAATGAAAGAGACTCTAAAATTCTAGTCCCACTATCCTAGAAGGGGGTGAATACGATGTTACAATTTTTAATTTGATCTATCTATAATTTTTTATTTATGCAAGATTAAATTCTATTTCTATTCAAACAACAAGCATTTACCGAAAGCTTTTAAAATGCTAAAAGAAATAAAGATACACAGAAAAATCACACAGACATATAGACACTTCTTTTTTAAGTGGTTCGGCAAGAGTGCCTACGTCCACTATAGAAAGCTCCTCACAGAGCGGATTATTATATTAATAATAACTGCAGTTTACATAGGAAAAATTAATCATAAAAACTAATACTACTAACAATTTGGTGACTTCGGCAAACTAAGTGTCAACCCTTGATGTCTCCCGCAAAGTTAGAAAACACCTCCGGTGACTCTGACGAAGGCACAAAAATTTGTTGAGTGATTAGATGAAGAGTCAAATCTTTTCTCTTAATAATGTTTCTCAGTAAGCAAATTTTAATTAAAAGATCTCAGTATGCTCAAGTATTGTATTCGTTTATTTCAAATATATGCGCAGCAATAATGTTGTGTAACAAATAAAATAATTTCAAATACCACAATATTAAAATACTTGGGAGTTTGGCTACTCTTAGAACTTTCTCTACAGATTTGCAGGTCTAAACCTAGGCCACGTTCTCCCACTTCAAGTCCATCAGTGAAGTAGAATGCCTTTCAAGGTCCCTTTGTATGCATCATAGTGATTATAGACGGAACTCTAACAATCGCGGTTCTCAAACAACCGTTTTTACTCAACTCTTAATGAATGATCTTTATCTCAAATACTCTAAAACTTTCAACGCTTTTAGAGTCTTTAAATAGCCCTCAAAACATTAGGGTTTTGTCCCTCAAGCGGTCACAAGATCCCCATTAAAGATGGAGATTCATATGTTCAAAAAACAGATTTTCCATTTATGTCGCTAGGGACCAATCCCAATTTATTTGCGGCTTGGCTTCTGTGAGCACAGAATCTGTGCATAATGCATGTCAGGGGCTGAGAACACTCGTTTCAGCATTGAAAAGTGATTTACATTTTTTAGGGTGCATGCTTTTCACTTTTTAATGCTGATGTGAGTGATCACATTCCTCTAAACATGAATTGTGCACAAATTTTAAGTGCATGGAATCCGGAGCGATTTATTTGGGATCAGTCCCAGTGAAATTGTGACCGGTCCATCATGACCAATCCTAAAAAAATGGGGATCAGTCCCAATACTCATATTTGCATTTTTTGCATTTTTTGTCTTGTTCTCCACTGAGGTCTTTTGGATTTGTGACGAGGCCTTTTTATGGTTGTGTGGGTGAGCTCTAAGTTCACAAACCTAGGCTTGGTTGGTCACATCAAGCTTTACCTATTTGAATCACTTTGTCTACCTCAGCTTCCCTTTTCTCTTGTTGCGGGTCATTATGTCTTGTTCTTGACTTCTTGACATTTTCTTTTTCGTCTAGCAACTGATCACACACACATGTATTACCACATCTTTGACAAAGAATTGACAATACTCAACATTCTCCACCTTTATCAATTCCATGGCAAAACTCTCATCACCCACTCACTCACTTTACAACTCATAGACCGTTAAAAAACAAATATTACATATACATTTTACAATCCTTTTACAATTAACCACATTCAACCCAAAGTCAGTCTCCCCCTCAAGTTGTGCTCTCCCTCAAGATATAGCCTGCAAAAAAAACTTACCTTTCTCAAGCATGATTTGGCATCTTATACATTCACATGTGTGTGTGGGAGTGTGAAGTGGGTGTGTGATGTGTGGTCTCTCCCCCTTTTTGACAAGGAATTACAAATCCATACAAACGCATTCTTGCACAGAAAATGAATCAAGATAAATATCTAATATGCATAGAATTCAAGCATAACATAAACAAAGTTATCCATTAGATAGAAAAATTTAGCACAAGTATTTTGAAGTTCCTAGTACAAAAAAAGAGGATAGAACCAAAAATAAATAAAAACACATGATCACTTTTACTCCTCGTCATCCTCATCATCCTCCTCCATTTCATCTTCTTCACTACCCTCCGTCTCAGAGTTAAGAAAAACACGTCGGATCTTCTCTCCCGACGTTATCTCCACATTCAGCTCATCGGCTATTTTCACTTGAAATTCTGCCATAAGATTAAGTTTTGAAGCCAAGAGCTTATTATTACTAATTGCCTGCATGCTTTTCTTTTTGACATAAGCCTCGAGACCCTTGAAGTTGGTCTCAATACCTTGTAGCTTCTCCAACACCAGCTTCTAAAATGCATCGGTAGGTACATAGGTGGGCCCAGAGGAAGTTGCTTGAGTGGTGGTGGAAGTGCCCATTGATTTAGTGGATTTTCTAGTCTTTGTGAGTTTTTGCATATTCAAAACTGTTGATGCATTGATGTTTTCGGGTTGCTTTTGGAGTGTAGAACGGAATTTAATTTCATTCTTATGTAGCAGCTTTGTGATGATGATCGAAAAGTAAAGGCTAGTCCACGGATCCTGAGATTCTGATGCCTTAATCATCTTGGTATAAAGAATGTCACTTAAGTCCATTGGTTTGTGGCGAAGGACATTGTGCACCACATAGGCCATTTCTAGATTCATGTCAACCTGGTGAGTCGTCGACAATAGGTTATATGTGAAAATCTGATTCAGTAGCCAGGCATCATAGGTGGTCTCTGATGCATCCAACTGGATGTCCAAGGTGTCCCAAAACCCCCAATCTCTACAACAAGGACCCCCTTTTCTTCTGGGGAGAGTGCGGGCATAGGATATTCCATAGGTTTATAGTGGTTCAACACGCGGGCCTACATCTACTTTCAAAACTCACAAAGGAGCTACTAAATTTTATTTATATTGAATTACATTACAATCAAGGTTAAAATTCAAAACCAACTACTTGCAAAAGAAAGCTCTACTCCCGATGTCTCCAGTGGGAGCGGTCTACATTACGGGTGTCTCCGATGATAATTTTATAGTCTACACGTAGTGTCTCTGGCGAGTGTGGTCTACACCCAGTGTCTTCGGCAGGTACTAAAGTCTCAAATTAAATAAGAGTCAATACAAATTACCTCACAATGTTGATGTATTGCTTGATGCACATGAAGGTGGTTGCTCCTTTGTTGAGCTTGTATGTTAATAGGTTCCACCAAGCTTCCAAGAGTGTTTTTTGCTTCTTGGAGCTACTCTCAAGGGTTTACTCCCAAGTAAACCCTTCTCCTTGCTTCCCTCTTCTTGTTCTTCAAGTGTTGAGTGCTAAGGAAGCACTTAAAGGCTCTATGATCTTCAATTAATGCTTATTGGCATGAGCCTTTGGTAGTTAAGAGGTGTAAATGCCTTAGCTTTCTTCAATCCCTTCTTCTCTTTTCTTGATTTTTGTTTTTGGTGTGTTCTTAAGTGTTTGAGAGCTCTCTTGAGCTTCTCTCATACTTATAGGGGACAAGCACAGTCATGCACCCTTGATTTGGCATCTCTCCCAACAGTCAAAAAATCACAGGCATTGATTATATTTTTTTTTTTGAAATTTTGTGATTGCGGATCTATCCGGTTATGTCGGATTGATCCGCACAGATCGATCTGGCATCCCCGAGTTGATCCGGTGTCTCAATCTAAGACACCTGAGCTTTTCCGAATCAATCCGATAAGTAACGGATCGATCCGCTAACTGCGGATTGATTCGACCCCCTCCGGATCGATCCAATTCCCCTGTTTTTCTGTCAGAATGCCTTGTTCCTACTCCCACTCACTTGAGAATCTATGTAGGAGGCATGGGTTAGTTCATAAGGCTATGTAAATGGCTTTTGGGCTTTTTAACCTATGTCTATCACATTATATACTTTTACAAACCTTCTTGATCTTGATGAACCTCGGTCTTCAAGACTTCGAACCTTGGCAGGCTTGGGAACGGATCACCCTCAGCTTTAAGTGATTGGAGCTCATCTTCCATCTTGAAAACCAACCACTTAATGATTACAGACATGACTCAAGATATGCAATGTGCTCATGCCATGCCTAATCTACCACTCCATTTTTTTTCACAATATAGAATTGACAATATACATCAACAAGATTTGGTATCAAAGCAGCCAAGTTTGGGTTCTTTAGACACTCTATGTTTAGAGATGAGTTTGGAAGATTCACATGGAAAATGATAAGTCTGTGGAAATAACTTTTGATGATTATGGAGAGCTTATTGAGAAACACTTATTTTATTTATGGAGTTAAAGTGTTATACATGATATAGTCTTGATGGATATGAGTATGTGACTATTGTTTTGATTCTTATATGTGAGCATGCCACCAAGAAGGAACAGTAGAATAAGTCTAGGCATCCCACCGTTAAATGATGATGGCCCGGCTGGTGTTTGGGAAGCTATCCAAAGTTTGACCAATGTAGTTCTAGAACATGTAGCAAGCAATGTGCGGCCTAGTGACAAGGATGTCAGGCATGAGGATAAGACCGTGGAAAGGTTTCAGTGTATGGGACCTCTTGAACTCCATGGAAGCGAAGGTGTGGTTAATGAAATTTGAAAAGATTTACAAAATGGTGAATTTGGCCACTTTTGTTTTAAGTGGTAAAGCGGAACATTGGTGGCAAGCCGTCGAGCATACTTTGGCTTATGATGAAGAGCCTTTGACATGGAATATCTTTTTGGTCGACTTTCACACCAACTACTCTCTGGAAAGCGTTAAGGATTAAAAGGAGACCGAGTTCATGGGACTTATGTAATGCAACATGTTGGTGCTCCAATACAAGGCAAAGTTGATTGAATTGTCCTGTTATGCATCCCATTTTATCCTTAATGAGGAAAGAAAGACAAAGAGGTTCTAAAAGGGGTTGTGACCTGTCATTCACATCCGAATGACACCTTTGAGACTTAGATCTTTCGCTGACGTCATGGAGATAGTGAAACTGGTGGAGTAAGACTGTGAGGAGCTTCAAAGGCATAGGAAGCATGACAAGAGAAGGCCCCCATACCGGCGGTTTCTAGAGAAGGGAAGCTATTAACCGCAATGGTTTCAAAAGGATAGTCAGAGAAGTGGTATAACACCCCAAAATCTCTTCCCTAGAAGAGACTTCGAAGTATGAATTTCTTAACATTCTTCTTACTTATACATGTTCAAGATCCTTCGCAGCAGAGTATTATTAAAGGGCTTTGTAAATTTTTCACTATTCTTACAAAATTATTATGCATTTGTGGAATCTTTCCTCATATTATTATTGCATCGGAATCACACATGTACTCTCTCATTAGTATAGTAGAAAGCAATCTAAACCTTATTCATATTCAATCCTCAGCCTTTCAAATATTAATTTTCATTAACCATGCTAAAAATAAAACTCATGATTTGTAAGACTAAATAAAATCCAAACTCTTGGGTTCAAAAAATTAAAGTAAACTAACATCTCCTCAAATAGTCCACATAAAACTAAAACTAAACTAAACACCACTAATTAAACATCAAAGTATGAAATAAAATCTAAACAGAAAACATAAACTAAATCTTCCATTGAAAGTTCTTTATCACATATCGTATCTTCTTTGCCTCCACTAGACAACACCTATAAAGCATATCAATATGAAAAACTCGCAAATAATAATTCATAACACACCAGAAATATGGTCAAGGCTAAGCATAGATTTGTTTTATAAAGTCTTTGCTTTTCAAAATACTTTTCTAAAATATACTTTATTGAAACTGAACTTAACCTTTCAAACAAAACTTATATTTATTTACTAAAATCAAAACTTTCATATGCAGAAGTATAAAGAACAACTATAATTTATCTTATGTTTAACTTATTCTTTTACTTCATACAAACACGCATTATCACACACAAGCCTTAGTGGAACCCCTAAGGTTCATATATTTACCTTACTTTTCCTAATTTATAAGTTTTCTTCTTCATTCATATACTTTTGATCATTCAAAACTTTTTCTAAGTAGAAATCCTTAAAGATCTTCAAACACTTAAACTCATTTAAGACTTTCAAACATCCTCATATTCTAATTTCTCACACTTAGGATCTCTAAACTCTTACAAATAGAACTTATCACTCTTAATCCATCTTATGTTCTTATCTTCCACCCATATGACCTAGGTTATTGAATTCCTACCTCACAATGTCATCACAAGCCCATATATGAACCTGTAGGGTAGGTTTTGTGTTATATCACACACAAACCTTCATATGAACTTGAAAGGTAGGTTATCACAAGCCTTCATATGTACATGAAAGGCAAATCATCACAAACCTTCATATATACTTAAAAGGTAGGTAGTCATAAGCCTTCATATATACTTGAAAAGATAAGTACTTACAAGCCTACATATGTACCTGATAGGTAGGTTAGTCACAAACACATAAACTCATATAGAGTCTTAGTCTAAAACACCATGGGTATTCATTCTTTGAACCTTCTTGGATCTTGATACAATATTATCACATCTCATATACACTAGCCCACATAGAAACATGTTGGGTAGGTTTTCACATCACATACTTCACATCACTATCATAAGCCCATATATATAACTATTAGACAAATTTTCACATCACTAACATAAGCCCACACATATACCTGTTGAGTAGGTTTTCGCATCACATACTTCACATTAATTTCATATTGGTCATTAATACATTCACACTTCAATCCATAAGGGCCTTCTAAACTTATTCACAAGTCTTTCACTTAAAACACAACTCACTTACTTAGGTTCTAACAATGTAGCTTCACATTATCCTACTCATAAAGGGATTTTTACACAATCACACGCATAACACATAGTATAACACATTATAGATTTTATCATATTACAATCAATCATATATCTTTACAAGAGTATGCATGTATGCATGTCTTACTTTCTAACAAAACTTATCTTTTTAAAATCTTTTTTTTTCCTTAAAAAACTTAGGTTTTCTTTTATAAAAATGCATAGTAAATATGTGCTCAAATCACTTTACAAAATAGGGAATTTTCTTTGCCCATCTAAGAATATTTTCTTTTCAAAAATCATGAAATAACATGAATGATGCTGATGCTTATAGAAAATTATGTATGGCATGATACATTCTTATCAAAACTTAAAGGAACTAAATACAGATTCTTATAAGTATTATTCAAAACATGGTCAACATGTAACTTTAAGTATTAACATAAAATCATGCTTCAAACATGAAGAAACAATAAATAGTTTACTACACTTGTATAATATAAGACTTATGCAACCCAACACATATAGTAGATCATAAACTTTTAAAACCTTTGTTCTTTATAAAAACTTATGAGACAAAATAATGGAAGAGAACTTATAAAAATATATTTTATTCATTAGACAATTATAAGATCCTAACAAAATAGGAAAACATATTTGTTTCATATCATCACTTGTAGAGAATTATAAAAATTCGAACTTTGCTTTCTTGTCAAAGAACTTTTAAGATCTCAAACAAAAATAGGAAAAATAAAGTATGTTTTGCTTCATTACTTGTCTCTTGTTGCAAAAAAATCAGATTTGAAGGCTTGTTGTAGCTCTTCAACCTCTTCTTCAAAAATCCTAAAGTTTCCTCTAAAACCTAGCTTTCTCTTTAATTTTTCTTCATTTATTTGGTTCTTTGTGCTTTTGTGTTGAATTAGGTAAAACAACAATCACTTATATAGACCCTAGAAGAGTCCCACTTCGTTTGGAAACTTTCCAAAACAAAAAACCACAAAAATCACAAAAAAAAAAATTTCAGCATTTTTGCCCAGAAATGATCGATCATTGGTGATTCAATGACCAATCATTGGTCCTAAATGATCGGTCATTGGTCCTCAATGATCGGTCATCCCAAGAGTTTTTCTCAACCTTGCGCACCTTGTACTAAATCAATCATAACTTTCTTGTTTGACATTGGATTTTCTCACCATTTATTTCATTATAAACTATACTTTAACATCTTTCCAATGATATTGCTCACTAATTCATCATATAGTTTTACTAGTATATCTCTAGAGTTATTTCAAATCACTTAGCCTATCAACACAGACACATCATTGGAAAACGATTGTAACTTCCTTTAGAAAACTCTTACTTACTCATAGTTTGTGGCATTGGAAAGTATTACTTCAAGAAATTTCTTATTGTATATAATTTTCTAATTAATTCATTCAAAGTTTCTATATGTTTAACTTTAAAATTACCCCAAATTTACTGTCTATGATAGCTTCAATACTTATTAAATCCAAAACTCATTTTTGTCTTTTTTTCCTTTCTATGTTTAAGTTAACTTTCTCACTTCACTTACATGTGTCAAAATACTGCTAAGAAACTTAAAATATAAAATTAACTATGCTCAAAATGACTAAGTATCAATTATGCATCTATAATCTTACTTAGCACATGAAACATGTGTGGGGTGTTATAAGTGGAAACCAATAAGGTAGCTAAAGCATGTCCAAAATGCGAAAAATCATACAAGGGGTTATGCTTTGAAAACCACTATAAGATCATTGCGATTGGGGCTCCGTAGCCTATAGATTAAAGTTTTGTTGTGTGTAGCACAAGGGGACAAAAGAGAGAGTTGGCAACACATCATGACGCACATATACATCAATGACATAAAAGTGCATCAATGACACATAAATGTATCAATGACGCATAAGTACATCAATGACATATTTGTGCATCAATGACACAATGACGTGTCATAAATGGCATACATACCATTTTGTCATGGATGACACACTTACAAAAGGCACAACATGCATCAATGATGGACATATGCATCAATGATTTGTAACTGCATCAATGACACATATGTGCATTAATGACACAATGACATGTCATAAATGACATGCATGTCATTTTGTCATGGATGACACACTTACAAAAGGTACAACATGTGTCAACTCCTCATTCACTCTCACAACCATGGAAAATTAAGTCGACATGTAGTGTGCCACTATTACATCACAAGTTCCCACAAAATCAATAAGATACAAAATCTTGTCAACACCTTATTGGCCACAACTAAACACCCTTTAACCAATGTGGACATAGGGGCCCACTTCATTGGTGGTAGGCGCCGTTCGCACCGTAGCTCACTGTTTTTGGTCTATTTATCACCGATGTCCCCCTTAGAAGGAGGGGTTTAGGCTTGGATTTGGAGTTGCCACCAACTCGGGATTAACCGACTAAGTTGGACGTCGGTCCTTCTTCGCGGGGATAAAAGGGATGACTAGACCCTGAAGGTCTAGGGGTTTGACTCGTTGTATTGGTTTGAGTTTCAAAGATTAGGGTAAGTGGTTTGGTTGCATTTGGGGAAGGTGTTAGGAACCCCAAACACCGGCCTTTTTAGGGCGGCTTCTCCTATTCACATAGGTCTTTAAGTTTATGTTCATGATCATGCCTTATTAACATGAATTTTGAGTTTTCAAAGTCTTTTGTATGAATGAAAGGTTTGTTGGATTTCTTTTAGACCTAACGCCTGTTTTGGCTCTCAACGCCTGTTTTCTCAACGCCTAAATTTTAATTCAGGGGAAAAACAGGCGTCAGCCCCTGAACAGTCCATAAACTGTTCTTGGGTTTGACTTTTAGGGTTTGCAAGAGATTCCTCAAGGTTTTGGTCTTCAAGGGGATGATTGATCCCTCTCAATGGCTTACTATGGGCCCTTTTAGGGTTTAGAATCAACCCTAGGAAAAGGGGGATGAAAGAAGAAAAGTAATTTTTTTGAGTTATAGGCCTAACACCTGTTTTTCATCTCAATGCCTGTTTTCCATACGACTGAATTTAATTGAGGGTGAAAACTAGTGTTGGGAAATCTGACCCAGTAGGCATTTTAGTGCCACTATTTGAGGTCTTTGGGAGGGTCCCAGCACTGTGTAACCCTGAGTTAGGGATAGTGCAAGTCTTCTAGGGTTTCTCTGTGCAACCCTAGAGGTCCTAGGTTCAGGCCACGTGGAGATATGATCTCCCAAAGTAGGCCAGTCTGTCATCTGTTATAGGCCTAACGCCTATTTTCTGGTTTGACGCCTGTTTTCTCAATGCCTGAATTCTTATTCAGGGGGAAAACTAGCGTTGGGTAAAAAATCAGCTGCTTTTAAGGTTTTTTGGGCTACCCAAGTGGGGCCCAGAAGGGGGGAGCATCTTCTGGGTCTCAGACTAACCCTACGGCAGACTCAGCACTTAACTAATCCTGGAAAAAGAGTATTTTTTTAAGGTCCAAGCCTGAAGCCTGAAATCCATCTGACTATCAGAATTCCTCTCCAATGCCAGATTTCTGAAATCAGGCATTGGGAACAAATCAGGGCCCACAAAAGTGCTGCTGCACATGGACGGGTCTCAATCAACAGAAAAAGCCTGGAAACATGTCTAGGGATAATCAGGGCTCCCTGGGGTGGGTCCCAAATCTCAATGCCTATTTTCTAATTCACAAGAAAATAGGCGTTAGTTGTTGGGAGAAAATCTAACAACTGTTTTTCTCGATTTTAGAGCCTTTAGGATTTTTAAAAAATCACAAGATTAAGCATGTTTATGATAGTCATATAGAGGTAAACATATAAAAAATTGAATTCAAAATCATGCTTAAATCATAAAAAATAAAAATCACAAATATTTCTACAAATTGGATCCCAAAGAACCCATTTTTTGGAGTCTGTTTGGGGGGCCATTTGGAGGCCTTCCACAGCATAACAAATTACCAAATTAAATACAAAACTACCTCTATATGTCTACTATAACATAGTCAAAATTTGGCCCAAGGGGCCTTGCACAAAAATCAAACAAAATTTGATAAGCAAATCAGTTAAAAATAGAGAAAGATAAAGGCTGTGGAGCCTCTACCTTGTACCCGATTTTGAGCAGAACTCAAGCATTAATTGGGCAGCATAACAGTTACTAAATGAATTGTATTGATGTCTAGAACTTGAAAAGGGGCTGTGGTCAGGCTTACCTTGCCAACGGTTGGGGTAGATTTAGGGTTTTTCTCCTTCTTCTTTCTCTTTTACTCTTTGTTTTTGGGATTTTTTATGCCAACCCTAAGCTTAACGAATATGGGGCTATTTATAGCCCCAAATTGGTTGATCCAAATGTGGGAGAGGGGATAGGGATGATGGGTATCAAAGGCTAGGATTGGTCATATCCTAATTGTTGTGGAGGGCTAGGATTCAATCCTAGTGGAAGGTTGGGATTGAATTGGAGGGGGAGACATGGATGGGTGACATGGGGGGTTCAAG
>JAOXJP010203920.1:0-12015 GCA_025762735.1 Platanus orientalis
GGACTAAAGTTGGATCTTATTTAAGTGGTTCTAAGGCCTAAGTTTGTTGTGGAGAGACCACGACTCATCTAGTTTGTTAAAAGTACTTAATGGGGTTAATTACATGATACTATTGGTGAATGCTTCAAGGATTGTCCGAGAACTTTCCTACAACGTTTCTAACACTTGAAACTTGTATAAGGTGCCTTCTTTTCATTTATATGATCTCCTTAGTTGTTGTCCATAATTGTGGGATATCCTCATAGGTTTATTGTGTTGTTTAGTCACTGTTTTACAACCTTATAGTTTACTGCCAGCAACATCATTTGTTCCCTATTTGAACTTAATCTTACCTAGTTTATACACTTTTGGTATTTCCATATTTCACATACTTTACTAGTCACGTACACACCCTGCTAGCCTATTTTCCAGCCATACATCTGTCACTTTTATCACCTTTTATATGCCCTTTAGCATTATTTCATTGATTGCTTGTTAACTAGTCCCTAATTCAATTGGTAGCTTTAATTTTGCATGATGAGTTCTTAATTTTCATTCTTTTATAAGGTCCATGTCTTATTAGGTATAAGTCAAGTTATCATTTAATCTCTTTTCCTAATTCTTTCAAAGCATGTGATAGAATAGGAATCTTGTTTATAGTACAATTTGCTTCGGATTTTTGACTTGTGACTCTCTTTACTATTTTTTACATTCATACTACATTATTAAGTAAATTAATCAAAGAACTTTATTATATCACGGGGCTCCTTCATACACTATAGTAACCTATAGCAGAGCTAGAGCAAGGCAAATAGTTTCGCTATTTTTATTATCTTTTTAACTTAATTTTCACAAGATAAATTGCATGAAAGATAGAGAAAACAAGTAATCAAGCAATGCAAATAGAGAGTCACAAACAAGGAAGAAAATCTCACAATGAACACAATGATTTTATAGTGGTTCAGCACTCTAGGCATACATCCACTGTCAAAGACTCACCTCTCGAGCTGATTAATTTTTATTAATAGTTTTTCCTAACAATTATAGGAAAAATTAATAAAACTGAAAATTCACTTACAATTTCCATGAGAATCCACTCGCCTTGTGTAGGCATCGCGGAAAGACCAGGGAGGTTTGCTTGCCCCACTTCAAGGGTTTGGAGTCGCCACCAACTTGGGTTTTTACAGGCAGGGTTGGACACCTACCTCCTTTCCAGGGGAAGGGAGGATTCAGACTTTTTAGGGCCCGGGCTAGGTACTTAGACTTAGGGTTGACTCTTTGACTGGTTTAGTTTTCAGGGATCTAGGTAAACTGTTTGGTTGTAATTAGGGAAAGTGTTAGGCACCCCAATTACCCACATTTTTAGGGTGGTTCCTCTAACCTAGCAACTTTCAAGTGTCAGTAAGCAACAGTGTGTGTATGTGTTTATTTTATTTTATTGGTCTAGACCGCCCTTATGGTGTGATCACTATAGTCACACCTAAGACATAGTCTTTGACTGCCTACATACCCGATCTTGTTTGGTTCTGTGTTCCTATGGTTTTGTTGAGATAATATTGCATGTAGTTCTAACTATTTGTAAGTTTCGGTAGTCAAGTATGTTTGACTGTGAGACTGGTTTATGGTAGGTTCGTTTTAGGGTTTTTATATACTTACAGAGTACTCCCCGTTACTGAAATGTGTTAGTGAAAGGGGATCAACACTATATTATACCAATTTGAGTGTTTTAGGGACTTAGTTAGGCTATGGCTGAGTCCCAGGGTCATTGGGTCGTGAACTAGTACGACATGTCCCTTACGGTAAGGTGGAGACTTATAAAAAGTTGGGAAGGATCGAAAGGCAATGGTTGGGTTGAGTTATTTGGCTGGATCATACTAACATAACAGCCACGATACCAACATTATCTCCTAGGTAAAATGCAGGTGTTTGGATATCTAGATGTCTGATGTTGGGCTTGGTTTATGTACAAGGCTAGATAAGGATTTTTGGGAGGTTTTTTGTCAGTACGCTTACTCTCCTAGGCATACGCCTAATCTCTAGTACGAATGAACTTCCACGCAGGATCAATTGGGTCCCACTTGACTCTTGCTATTCATTATAGATGTTGGAGTTTACAAAAAGGTTCTGTTTCTACATTTTTATGCATTTTTGGGTTAGTGTGAGTGTTTGGACACTTGGGGACACAATTTAAAGTCACTATGATCAAGTACGCCTGAATTAATCAAGGTACACCGGAACTCCATATATGCCTGAACTTCACATACGCCTGAACCCCATATACGCCTGAACCTTACATACGCCTGAACTCCACAAACACCTGATCTCTCACAGAATGGGAGTTCAAGTGTACTGGTTTTGAGTCAGAAACCAATAGCCTAATTTTTGGGATTTTGAGCCATCAAAAGTGCTCATTTGGACCTGCAATTTTGTAGAGAGTTGGGTTATCATCCCAGTGAACTCTCTGTAAAATTACAGATCCGTTGGACAAGGGTGGACCCCATTTGGATTTTTTTAAGGTGTAGATTATGTACAACTTAGCACAGATTTTGAAAAAATAGTAGATTGTGGAGCCCATTATGAGAGTTATACACATGGGATTGGGCCCAATTTTGGTGGAGAACAATAATATCATGCTATGAAGCTACGGTAAAAATTTGAGAGCAAAAGGATATATACATAAGAAGTTATTAATAAAACAAGATGAATGACTAAATTTAACACAGACCAATATCAGCAGAATTTTAATCCGAAATAAATTATGGTAAAATATCCTACCCTTAATAAAATGGACTACAAAAATTAATCTAACTATGTAAATTAGTTGGATAATACATAAAACAAGAATCATTAAAAAAAAAACATTTTATAAACAAAATAAAATTTGGGCAGTCCCCACTATTCAATCTGAACAAGGGGGAACACCCTTTTTTAGTGAGAATGTGGGACCCATATCGGGGGTCAAATGACATAATCTGGGGCTCAAATTTGGTGGGCTGATAAATCACTATGTCAATGATTTCCAATTAAACTTTGGGCTCCAAATTAGAAGTGGGGAGGGACTTATGAAACCTGTACTATATCATGTTAAAAAATAAAGTTGAAAAGGGGAGACAAGTTTATCTCCCTTATATCCCACCATGGAGCTGCTCAACTGGGTTCAGGGGTGGGTTGATTACAGCAAGAGGGGTCTAAGAATACAAAAAAATGAAGAGGGGGTAGGGTACCAACCTAGAAAGAAGCTTTCCTTCCTTGCTTTATTTCTTTTTCTCTTTCTTTTTCTTCTTTCTCTTCTCTCTTTTCTTCTCTCTTTATCTCTCTTGTTTTTTGGATCAAATTTCTCTTCCCTCCCTTTTGAGCACGAAATGGGGTGGTACTTATAGGTGGGATGGAGGGGGGCGAGGTGGAGAGGATAAGATAGAAGGGGGTGAGGTGGTTGGTGGAGGTGAGGAGGTGGAAATGGGTGGAGGGGAAGGAAAGTGAGGTGGAGAGGTTCTAGAAGGGGGTGAGGTGTGTGGCTGAAATGAGGAGGTGGAGGATATGTGGAGGGGATGAGGGGTTAGGTGTCCCCTTCTAGAAGTCCTTAAGGAGGTGGGGAGAGGTGTGTGGATGAGGGGGGGTGTGGTGGGCCCCCTACCACATGTCAGGTGATGATAGGGTGTGAGGGAGAGAGTGGGGCCCATGGGGAGAGGTGTAGTACTAAAGGAGTTGGTCTTAGGGTATCCACCCTTCATTTGGAATATTCCAAATGAGGGGTGTAGGGTTTAAAATAGTTTCAAGGGCATTTTAGGTAAAACTAGTAATTTTTTAAAAGAGCAATGATTGCTTTTTTGGATTTTTCTCCTTTACTGTCTAAGCTTGATTTTTAGGTTTTATGACTCCTAAATTCTCAAGGTTTATAAATTTTTCACATCTCCCAGACATTCTGGTTGCAATGCAGCTATCGAAATCATAATCGAGTATGGGCAAGTGGGTTAAAATTGGCTCCAAATATACCCGTATTGGCCTGTAACAATGAAAGAAGGGTAAGAAGGTAAATTTGATTTTCAAAATATTTATATGAAAGATAACCCTCAAGATTTGTGATTCATAGGCTCTGACTGTGCATGAATCAGATACTTGAACTGAAAGTTATGCTCTAAGCCCTTAATTACCCCAAGACAAACTCCACTTGGTCTTGTGACTGATTTTTCCTGGGTTTAAATGAGGTGTGATGGTAATCATGGTTACTTAGGTCTTAGAGTTGCGATGCCCTGGAGCCTGATAAGCAGAGGATCTGATCCCTAGTGAATTTCTGGGAGATTTTCGAAGGAAGGTCACCCGATTGAGAAATGTGCCTTGGGTTGGTGAGGAATCGAATCAATGAGCCATGTTGGGTTTGTGAAAGGTTTTCTCTATTAGGATATTTATTGAAGATCTCAAAAATCCTAAGAAAATGAGCTTGTCCTTAATGGATTTGAACTGTCAGAGAGTTCTCGGGGGCTTACTGAGTGTCTATGGCTGATATAGGTGAATTTGTTGTATTTTGGGGATAGATTGGGGCAATTAGGGGGACATTGTGACCTTTAGGATTTTTATTGGGAGGATTTAGGGATTACCAAGGTATGGCCACTGACTGGTTGAGTTTTTAATTTGTATCGGGCCTTTAGGGTTTTACCAAAGGTTCGATTTTAGGGAGAAATGGTGTATTTTGAGAGTGTAGGGGAAAAATGGTAATTTTTATACCCTTTTATACCTCGATATGAGAATGTTGATGAAGGCTGGAGAATCCTAAAAAAAATGGGCTTCATAGCCAGTAGTTTAAGGTCTTTTGAGGGGTAGGGGCAAAATGGTCATTTATTAGCCTTTTGGGATTTTGGTGCTGGAGGCCTTGTGAAAGTTCCTAAAATCTAGATGTCTTTATTATGGAGAGTATTTTGGAGAGTTGTGGAGAAAATGGGTTCAAATGGGCTTTAATTTGAACTTTTTAGGGTGTAGGGGTAAAATGGTAATTTGTCATCCTTTCGATGCTTTAATGTGGGAAGGCTTATGAAGGTTAGAAAATTTAAAATGTCTTTATTGTAGCAGAGATGTTGGAAAGCTGGGTTTAATAGGGCTTAATTTGAATTTCTAAGGGTGTAGGGGTAAAATGATAATTTGCCAGCCTTTTGATGCTTCAATGTGGGAAGGCTTATGAAGGTTGGCAAATTCAAAGTGAAATAGAGCTAATAGTTTTGAAATTTGGACCCTCATAGTCCTAGGGTGTTTTCTGGAGAGATTAAGATTTGGTCTGGTTGATCTTTGGGTGGAATTTAGATATTGACATTGCATTTGCAACCAGAGTTTTCTTTGAAAATGCCTAACTATTTGGGGTTCAGGGAGGTCTAGGATCTAACTTTGTCTCTTGCTATAATGAACCCATTTGATTCCATTAATTAGCCCGAGTCAAAATTTGAGTGCTGACACATATCTTTTAATGTTGGGACTCCAGGTATTTCTACTATACCCTTACCCATTATCTTAGTGGTGTTTCCATCACTAAAAGCCACACTTCCTTCCCTTATGGGGACATAGTGTGAGAAAAGGGATTTGTCCCTTGTCATGTGTTTGGAGCATCCACTATCCAAGTACCAATGTGATGTTTTGGCCGCTTTAAGGGCGGTGTGGACAACAAGACATTTTAGTTATCCCTTTTTCACCCATACTTGTTTTGTTTGCAACAATTTAGATTGAGTCAATCTCTTCTTTTTTTTCAATGTTTTCTCGTTCAACCTTTTGAAAGGTCTTCTTTCTAGGATTTTTCTTACTTACCATCCTTCTATTTTGTTGATTAGATTCAGCTTTTAGGTCATTAATCATTTTTCTACAATCTATTTTCATATAGCCAATCAAGCCACAATAATAGCAAGTGATTGGTGGGTTTCTAGATGTAGAGGCTTAAAATTTATTTTTCCAAGAATCTCTTCTTCTTCCATTGTAAGTAGAGACATTGTTCTTTGAGGAAGAGTGTGATTTCCCATCATAGAACATCTTAGATTTTAAAGTTGAGGCTTGAGATGAATCTATGCTCTTTCCCTTATAGGAAGTATTGTGCCTATTGTCAAAAGCTCTTGGCTTTTATATAGACATTTTCCTTCTTCCCTTATCCCTCAAATCTTCATGTTTTTTGGATGAGGCTTGGCCTTTATAAGTGATAGGCTTCTTCCCATTTTGGGATTGTCCTTCACTTTGAGTCCAAGGCTTTTGTTTAGGAGGTTGAGAGGGGTTTTGTGATTTCTCTTTCCCTTTTACAAAAGCATTTGATTGACTCTTATTGTGATTGGCGGTGTTTGGAGTATTGTATCCAAACCCACTTCTATCACTACTCTCCTTACCCATTGTCAACATCCTCTCAAATTTTTGGTTTCCTTATGTAATGAGCAAGATTGATTTCCTCTTGTCTTCCTCTTGCTCCTTAATTTGTTTAAGGTATTCTAGAGACTTTCGAGTTAATTGAGTTCAAGTCATATTTAGCCTTTTGTTTCTCTCATTTAATGAGTTAACTTGACCTTCAAGGTCTAGGATATCCTTATATGCCTCACTCATCTTGGTTTCTAAAGATTTGGCTTTTAATTTTAACTCTAGAGTTTTAGAATCACTCTCATCAATTACTTATAATTTCTCAAATTCTAGGATCTTATTAGAGAGGACTTCATTTTTCTTAATGAGCTTTCTTTTCTCTATTTTTATATTTTCTTTTTCTACATTGAGAATTACTCCTAGGTTTTTGAGCTTTAAGTCTAAAGATTTTACCTTTTGTCTTAGGACTTGATTCTCATTTTCTAGGGATGAGCCTTTGGAGCTAGACTCCAATTGTTTGATTTTCCTTAAGATTTATGTTCTCATCCAAAAGGTTGGAATTAGTTTTAAGTAATTTTACATCCTTTGAGGCTTCATCATTATTTTTTACTTAGTTGAATTGATAGTTCTTTATTCTCTACTAGTTTGTCTATATCTTTGCTATGTTCTATTGCAGTGACCTTTGATCTAAATCTTTTCAGAAGTGATCTAAGTATTTTTCTAACTATGACATCTGTTTTGAGTAGATCTCCAAGACTCGCTTTGGAATTTACAAGGTCTTGCAACTTGGTATAAAATTCTATAAATTATTCAACTTCTTCCATCCTAAGTTCTTCAAACTTAGTGGTTAACATTTGGAGTTTTGACTTTTTAACTGCAATAGTTCCCTCATGGGTTACCTTAAGTAAGTCCTATGCTTCTTTGGCCACAGTGAGGGAGCAAATTCTTTTAAATTCATTTTAGCTAACCGCACAAAATATGGCATTCAATGCCTTGTAATTGGGGGTGTGGGCTTTCTTTTGGGTTTCATCCCAATCTTTTTCGGGTGAAGTTGGTATTTTCCAACCTTGTTGGATTGACAACCACACAGATAGGTCCATGGCTTATAGATAGGTACTCATACATATTTTTCAATATGGATAATTATTCCCATCAAAGAATAGAGGTTTCATAGTTGAGTATGCTTCTTTCTGGTTGACCATTTTTTGATTTCTACTCTAGGAATTTTGATCTTTCCACTCCGATGGTTAGACCGCTTATGAGTAGCATTGCTCTGATACCAATTGAAACTCCAATGTATCAAATCCTAGAGGGGGTGAAGAGGATATTTTTAAAAAAATTATATTACCGCAAATTCGATTATTGTTTAATTGATTAAATTAATCTCGGAGTTTAATTTCAATTGGATTGTGGATAAGTTCTATTGGATGACTGCAAAGTTGATAATATAAATGATAAATGCAAATTTAAACCATAGGCAATCACAATGAACATAAGATATATAGTGTTGAACCACTATAGCCTACATCCACTCTCAAAAGCATACCACAGAGCTAAATAATTTTATTAAGATTGATAGTTTTACAATTAAGGCTAAAATTAACAAAGAGCGTAATTTACTTAGCAAGTAAGTTACACCCGATGTCTTCGATGGCTGTGGTCTATGGTTTACTCTTCTGGCATCATGGACACCCATGTTTCCGGCATGTTGACCTGGTCAGGGTCAAGCTCATCTAGGTCTAACTCTCCACTCGCAATAACTGATTGTAGTGATTCCATGACGTTACCAGGGAGAGAGAGCAGACTTAGGGGAGCTAGGTTGTCCTCTTTGTGTTCTAAAGTGTTGGGGTTAAACTTTCTCTAACCTTAAGGATGGACGGCTTAGAGCTGAACATGTGGGTATGAGGAGCAGCTTTAAGATGGTAAGAAGAGTGATGACTGATGTTTGGAGGGGGGATAATGATTGGTTATGTTTGTGCACATTTCGTGCTGAGCTTGTGTGGTACTGACAAGGGTGTCTGAGCTTGCAGTGTAGTTGGAAAAGTAGTGCATGTCTTGGGTAGTTTAGAAGTGTATGCAAAATTTTGTGCGACTTTGTGGCTGAATTTTTTCTTCTTATTCTTCTTGAAAGGATCAAAGGTTTGAACCCTAGGCCTGCTTTGTATGATCTTTGATGGCTTTAATGGGGTTCTTTCTTCCTTGAGAAAATTTTTCTAGGCCCTTGTTCGGATCGAACTTCATTTTGACCATCATGCAGAACTTAGGTGGAAGTATTTTAGCCTTCCTCTTTAGATCTATTACCTCTTTCTCTGTATGTACAACCTCGAATTGGTATGAGGTGAAAGTATTTGGGGCTTGCAAGTTACAAACACCCAATATCTTCTGTCTTGTCATTGTAATCACGTCTGTATCAACTAGTATTGTAATGACTTCATCATCGATAATGAACTTCACTTTCTGGTGGAGAGTGAATGGGATGGCACCTACCTGATGAATCCACAGTCTTTCCAACAACATTGTGAAGGAGGATGGTATGCTCAGCACTTGGAACTAAACTTGGAACATTCTCCCTTCTATCACTAGGGGAATGTAAACTTCTCCTTAGCCGTGACTGATTAAATTTTTGAAGTCCTTTATGTCACATGGGTTGGGTTTCACACAATCTAAGGGGACTCCCAACGTGTCCAAGGTATCCTTTATGCAGATATTTAGGGCAGACCCATTGTCTACCAAAATTGGAGGGATACACATGTCAAAATGATGGGCTATCATGTAAATGGCTCAGTTGTACATGGTGTCGCCCTCAGGAATCTCATCCTTTAAAAATGTTATTACTCGTGGCGTTGATACTTTGACCACCATATTTTCCAACCTGTCAAGTATGATCAAGGCGTCTACAAAGCACTTTCTAAATATGTTAAAAAATATCTCTTGGTGTTGCTCAGATGTCAACAAAAGGCCTAAAATTGAAACTTGTGTTGGTATCTTAGCTTGGATAACTGCTCAATCAAGAACAAGTGAGACTTTCAAATAGCTACTTCAAAGATCTCATTTTCTCTCCTTTTCTCTCCCTCTTTGGTTTTTTTGTACCTTTGTCTTGAAGGAAGTTTACCGTTCTTGAACATAGAAATTAGTAAAGTTCATTTAAACAACCAAATATCTACATATGCTTTCCCATGATCATCATATGAATCTCTGAGATCTAATCTTAAAGGAAGTTTAAGAAGAATACCTCAATAGCTAAATCGGACACAAGAACCAATCCGACCCGGTCTCCAAAGTATCCACACCTGCTCTAGAATTCTCTACGCTTCTCCCACTACTAGAAAACTTATAGGACCATACCTGAATGTGGGTACCTTTATATATAAAGTATTTGAGAGGCCAAAGTAACCCTAGGAGGTGTGGGATCCTTCTGGGATTCTTATCCTTAGGCTATGGGGCCCAGTATCCTTATTTAAGTCAAACTAGAATGAGGACACCCTATCTTTTGTTAATTACAAACTGGCACACCATTAATTGCAATAATCCCTATTACATATTGCAATTGAACTCCTAAAGATAAGAAAATAACAATGAGGCCCTTCTTTATAGATATTTCACAAATATGTCCTTACAATTCACAATATTCCTTAATGACCTTCATGATGATAAAATAATCACTGTCTAACCCTATGGTCATTAGAACATTAACATTAGGAACTAGTTTTGAAAACATTTGACTAACACTTTATTAAAAACCACTGGTCAGATTTTTATGTCCAATTAAATCACATATTTCCTAAACTGAATATTCTCCCACTTAAGGGCAGTTGTCAGTACCCAAATTTTGACTCGGGTTAATAAATGGAATCAGATGGATTCATTACAGCATGGAATATGACCAAAGTCTAGATACCCCTGACTTTAGATAAGCAGGCATTCTCAATGGACATTCTGGTTTCAAACACAATAACACTGAGAACATTTTGAGATTCTAAAGATCCGGAATCATCATCTCACCTGCTATGAATTTATCAACCTTCATAAGCCTTCCCACATTGAAGTATCGAAAGGCTAGCAAATTATTATTTTACCCCTACACCTTCAAAAGTCCCAATCAAGCCCTATTTGAACCCAACTTTACAACATATTTACTACAATGAAGACACCTTGAATTCTCCAACCTTCATAAGCCTTCCCACATTGTAGCATCGAAAGGCTGACAAACTACTATTTTACCCCTACACCCTCAAAAGTTCAAATCAAGGCCTGTTTGAACTCATTTTCTCCACAACTCTCTAAAATATCCTCTAAAATAAAGACATGTAGAATTTATCAAATTTCACAACTCCTTCAACATCAAAATCCTAAAAGGTTGGCAAATGACCATTTTATCCCTACACCTCCAAAGACCTTAAACTATAGGCTATGAAACCCATTTTTTCCAGGATTCTCCAACCTTCATCAAATTTCCATATCGAGGCACAAAAGGGTAAGATAATTATCATTTTACCCTCGTACTCTCAAAATACACCATTTCTCCCAAAATCAAACCCTCGGTAAAACCTTGAAGACCCGACACAAATCAAAAACTCAGCCGGTCAGTGGCCCTACCTTGGTAAGCCCTAAATCTCCTTAAGAAAAACCTTAAGGGGAATAATGTCCCCCAATCATCGCATTCTTCACCCAAAATACAACAAATTCACCTTTATCAGCCATGAACACTTGGTGAGCCCTCGAGAATTCTCTGAAAGTCCAAATCCCTCAAGGTTAAGCTCATTTTTTTAGGTTTTTTGAGATCTTTGATAAATGAAATCTTTTCACAAACCTAACACACATCAAAGACCTAACTTTTCATAAACCCAGGGTACATTTCTCGATCAAGTGACCTTACTTCAGAAATCTCCCATAAATTCATTGGGGATCAGATTGTCTGCCTATTAGGCCCTATGGCATCATAGTTCCAAGACTCAAACAATCATGGTTATCATTATACACCATTCAAATCCAGAAAAAACCTATCACAAACCTGCACGGGGTTTGGTCCGAGACAATTCAGGGTTTCAAACATAACTTTCACCTCAGATATCTGATTTTTGAATAGTAAGAGCCTATGGCTCACAAATCATAAGGAATATATTTTATATGAAGATTTAAAAAATTAATTTTACCCTCTTACCCCTTCTTCACTGGTACAAGCCAATCCGGGAACATTTAAAGCCAATTTTGACGCACATATTCAATTCTGATTCTGATTCCAACAGCTTCGTTGCGACCAGAATGTTCAGGAGATGTGAAAAACTTATTAACCTTGAGAAGTTTGGATTCATAAAACTCAAAAAGTAAGCCTATATAGTAAAAGGGATAAATCTAGAAAAATTAATCATTGCTTATTCCAAAATACCTTATTTTTACCCTAAATACCTCAAAAAATTCTTTTAAACCCTATACCCTCCATTTGAAATATTCCAAATAAAGGGTAGACACCATGAGACCACCCTCATGATACCTACACCCTTCACCATGGGCCCAACCCTCTCCTTCACCTCCTCTCCCCACCATACACATGGCAAGGAGGGCCCACCACCCCACCACCTCTTCACCCCATCCACACACTTCACCCTCCCCTTTCTGGAAGCCTCTACAAGGCCACACTTCATCCTATTCCCCCTCCACTCCTCCCCTACCTCCACACTACCGCCCCACACCTCACCCCTCCCCGTTTAGAACCCGACACGT
>JAOXJP010203931.1:0-12015 GCA_025762735.1 Platanus orientalis
TGTTTTGGGAGAGTCCGTTTTCAAGGAAAAATCATCTTTTGGTCTAAGCTTTTTTGGACTTGATGGCTTCTTTGGATAGGGTTGTTGGGGTAAGGTTTTGAAACCATACTATTAACCACAAGTAATAAGCTTCAAGAGGCATGTTTCTACATTGTAAGTAGCATATCTCTTCACAATCCACATCTTTCCAAGATCATTCCACAGCATTTCGATGAGATCTTACATCCCGCACAATCTACGTATCTTCCCATAGAGAATTCAATGGCATACTTGTCATCATAGTACCCACAATATGCATGATCTTGTTCAATTTTCTCCACCACGTTTGGAGATATTAAGTTCTCTTCACTTCGACCAGTAATTAGAACCTTTAAGAGTTTCTCGGATGAAAGAGAGAACTTGGTTCTAACCTGCATCATTCCTAAGACTCAACTAGATAAAACTAGCTGAAAAACTGGAAGCTCTTATACCAATTCTAATGTAGGGTATGTCTAGGGAAAGCATACACTGATAGAAGAAAGAAAGCCCAAAATACGAATTCTGGAAAATCTAAGTAGTGGTGTAAAATTACCAAAATACCCCTGTCAATGAGTCAAAAAATTATGTGCTCAGACAGGGTGAATTTAGTAGAAGTGTCCCCAAGAGGGTATATTGGTCATACATAGGTGTTTTGTATTTCTCTCCAGGTATACTCATGTACTCACATAGGGGTAGGGTTGTCAACAAGCCGAGCTTTGCCTGAGCTAATGAGCCTGAGGGCTGAACTCAGCTCGAGCTTGGCTTGCCAAGGTAAAAACATGGATGAATAAACATAATAAAATTTATAGGGGCAAAAGAGTAAAAGAAAGTTCAAATAAACAAAATTTCAAATAAAAAAGAGGCATTATTTGATAGGATGTATGTACGATAGGTAGTAACTTTTTGTGCTTTCTTTGTAATTGTTAGATAGTCAACCTTTTGGGTAAACTACTTTTTAGTCATTTTGGTTTTGCTCCCATAACTTTTTACGGACAATTATTACCTTAAAAAAATATGTATTCATAATATTTAGACAATTATTACTTTAAAAAAGCTTTGTATTTATAATATTTATTTTATTTAGAACCAATTTTGAATAAAGTATTAGAGATATGACATAGATATGAAATACTTGTCATTTTAGTTTCCATTTTGATTATTTAATAGAGGACTCTTAACAAGCCGAGCTTTTAGCGAGCTGAGCTCAATACAACTCGGCTCAGGCTCATTAGTTAACGAGCTTAATTGGAGGCTCAAGCTCGGTTCATGACGAACCAAGCTTAAAGCCAAGCCGAGCTAGCATGGCTCATTGATAGGCCTACATAAGGGTATGGATGGAAATATACATCCACTCTATTATTATTTGACAAGATACTCATATGATTTCTCCTAAATTTCTCCATTTCTCTCTCTCTTCTTCTTCTTTTCCATCTTTTTTCTATAGATTTACAGATTTTATACGTGAGTTTTCAACTTGGTATTAGAGCTGGAGAACATCTTGAAGAACCAAAACATATTGCGGGAACAGTAGGGCTAACGTTAGCTGTTCGTAAGCTAACGTTAGCATGGGCCATACATGGTGTCAGGTCTTGATTTTTCACCAGTAAGTAGATTGTGATTTAAGATGAATTACCAACATTCTTTCAAAAAAAAAAAAAAATTGATAATGAGAAGTGGGTTTTTCGAGTGATTTTGTGTTGAGATTAAAAAATCTCATATATGAGAAATCGGCTTAATCCGATCATATAGGGAGTTGTTTCTAAGGTTGATCGGAAGTGGATAAGTCATTTTTGCATAAGGAATCATATACAAAATACCACGTTTAATTTGGTTGAGTGTTGAGGGAGTTCCAACAATTTTTGTAAAAAACAATAAGTACGCCCCCCTCTAACAACAACTTTAGTTGGGTCTTCTCTGTCTATGAGATACAAACATATTTGTGGGTTCTTGGTGGTTGTGTGATGAAGTTTGGGCACTCTATTGATCAAGTTAAAGACATCTGAGCTATTGGGGCTTGTTCCAAGCTTTGCAGATGTTAAGGCAGATTTGTGCTACGTGTCGGATTGTTGTGATTGATTGAAAGGTTGTGTAGCCTTGTGTATTTGTTGTGGTAGAGGCCTGTAGAGATCTAATTGTGATCTTGAAGTGCGTGTTGGTTGATCTGCTCAACAGGTAAAATGTCTGAGGTAAGCCAGAATTTTTTTTTTTTTTTGGTAAATAGGTAAGCCATAATATTGGGACATCAACAAACAAAGAATAAATTATTGGTAGAGTTGTAAATGACTCCCCAAACACACTCATTACAATGATTCGTTTCGATGGCACTAATTTTTCGGCATGGTCCCAATTTGCCAAGTTGTTTGCTACATGGATAGGCAAATCTGGATACTTGACAGGTGCTATAACAATGCCTACGTCAAATGACCCATCGTTTGCAAAGTGGGAAGTTGATAATGCTATGGTGATGTCCTAGGTTTTACTTTTACATTCCATGCAGCCTCACATTGCTAATAACTACTTGTTTTTACCTACAGCGAAAGCCATCTGGGATTCTATTATGAAAGCCTACTCCAAGAAGGGTAATAAAGCATAGATGTCCGACTTGCATAAAAAGGTTTCGCAACTTAGGCAAGGTGATCAACCCCTAGCCACATATTATTCTACCCTCCGAAATTTATGGGAGGAGATAGATTTTTTACAAGACTTTCAAAGCTCACTGTTCAGAAAATGTAGCTTTATATGATCAGGAGATTGAGGAAACACGTATCTTTGAGTTTCTAGCTGGTTAACACCCGGATTTTGAACCTATGCAGGTACAAATTCTTGCCAAAGAACCCCTTCCTCCATTGGATGAAGTTTTCTCATATTTGTCCCAAGAAGAGGATTGTCAACATCTCATGATTCCACCTTAGCAAACTCTAGTTGACCAATCAACATTGGTATCCTCCTCTCAACGTGGGGGCGTAGCTCCTCTCATGGGCATGGTGATGGAGGTAGAAGTGGAATATCTTATAATGAGGGAGACAAACTAAAGTGTGATCACTATGGTCGGTTTAAACACACAAAGGCTTTGTGTTGTCCAAGGCCTTTAAGATTTTAGTTTCCCACTATCTTTAATACTTCAAGTGCATGAAGTATCAATCTAACATTTGTTTTAGCCAATAAAAAACATCAAAGGCAATTACAATTCTTTTATTCATCTACGAAGCACTGCAAGAGAATTTTACCACCAAAAAAAAAAAAAAAAAAACTTTATAAGATACTACTATAAGAACCATAACTCAAACCCAAAAATAAAAGTGAACTATGATCTATCGATTAAAATGAGTTGAGTTAAAAATCGACTTTCATCAAACCGGTCAAAACGAATTTACTCAATTACAAAATTGTTTGCCTCAAATTTGATCATTGATGACTTTGCCTTAAAGTCCAATGGATCTAGACCAACCTATATTCCAACTCCACTCAAAATGTACACAGCACAACCATTCATCTAGCCCAATGTTAACAGAGAAAAAGTAACAATCTTTACCTCAATTCTCTTGGAAAAATGTAATCAAGCTTCAAGTATAATCATCAATGGCACAAATAGGATTGTCATTGTTTAAAGGGGTTGTTGATGTAAACATTGATGTTCAAGTGGGGTCTACATGTGAGCTAGGTGGGACCCACACATGTGCAGCTTATGATTGGATCATGTGGCACATATGGAGCAGCTACATTCTTGAGTTTGATGAGAACATCAAGTTTAGGGGTACTTTTTAGACCTACCAAAGGTGTCGCAGGAGAGCTGGACCGTTGCTTTGATTCGAGTAGGGGGCCCACATGTTGTTTTAGGCCCGAGAGACTTTTCTTTTATGTTTAGAATTTATTTTTATTAGTTAGTAGTGAGTTATTTATTTGTTACATTTTATTTTTATGTCACTTTGTAGAGGGTACATATTTGAGGGTATTTTTGTCCAAAATTGTCTGATGAAGGATATTTATGTATCTTTATTTGTTTTAGGGGTATTTTTAGAGGTTTATTATTTGATTAGGGGCATTATGGTCCAAATTTTATTGTAACACCTTAGGCGTGGGATGCTCTATAAGAGCAACCCCATGCCTCTTCATCTTTATGCAATGATAATTGAATTTAAAACTTGGTTTTCTCTCTCTTTGGTTCGGCTAGTGCTTGAAAACTCTGGAAATGGACTTGAAACTCCCAAGTTTAACAGTGGTGGTGGAGACCAATCCCTTTCTTTTGGGTTAAAAGGTTTTTCTTCTTCTTTGTCTTCTCTATTTTATCACTTTTGCTAGATTTCAACAAGCTGTAGAATTTTTCCAACTTCACAAAATTGATCACCGATTGCAAGGGGGATTATTTTGAAGTGAGGATTCCATGGGGTCTACTATGCCTGGGTGACACCTATAGGAGTGGAGGAGAGATCAGAAAATTTTCTCACCTAGGAAATCCAAAAGGGATTCCCTAAGTGGGTTGGCACACCTAGTTTTCTGGATAGATTTTGGGACTTCATCAAAATCGATTGTTTCGATTGTTTTAAGCTTGGATTTTGAAGGGATTCATACTAGACTACTTCAAGGGTTCAACCATCATCAGAATCAGGTGCTATTAACATATTTTCAGCTTTCTTTTAAATCCCTAGTTGAGTAGTATTCTACTAGATTGTGTTGGCATATGTTGTGGGTTGTTTGGTTACTTTTTCTAGGTATTTCAAATACTTATAGCCCCTCTTTTGTGGGGTAATCATTCCCTAACATAGCCCTCTTTGATCGCTTACAAAACCCCATGGTTTAGCTTTTCAACTCTTATTAATTGATACGCTTGAAATTTGTTGCACACCACTTGTTTGATAAAATGCCTAAACCATATGCTTGCTGGATTTTCTGTTTGCATAGCCCTAATAAACTTTCCAACACCTTGGAAATAGTCCTGTAGGTCTATAAATTACCTTGGTTCAGTCCCCAACATACTTATCAACTTTTTACCTTAATTCCACTATTTTGACACTTTAATGAGTATGTTTTGACACCTAGAATTTTTGGACAACAAACATATATTTATTTGTTCCCTAACTTAGTTGGCTATTTAAGCATATTAATTAGGTTTCAATTATATCTTTTATTTTGTTTACCCTAACTCTCATATTGCACATCTACTTTAATTGGAGAACTACCTAGTCTTGCTTATTTTTTGTGTTAGTAATAATCTTGATTATAGTGCTATATCATTCATATTAGGGTAAATTACAGAATGACCCCCTATACTATCTGACAATATACAGTCTCTACCATCAACTATCAATAATACCAAGGATCCCCTTTGACTTATATTATTGATTTCAAAAAACACCCTGTCGTTAGTTGTCCATTGTTGACTGTTAGTCAATGGAATCACGTGACCAAAAGTAATTTCTAAAACCAAAAAATACCCTCATGGCACATGAGCTTCTTTTACCATGACGAAAATGCCTTTGACCCATATAAAGACAAAAATGCCCTTAACCCATGTAACTTAAAGAACACCAATGGTCCGATTGGACTGATTATGACTTGATACTCATCAAATGGTCTAAGTGGACTGATTAAGAGTCGATACGCATCCAATGGTCTAAATGGACTGATTAATACCCTGATATTCATCAAACGGCCTAATTAGGCTGATCAAGACCCCAATGCACATCCAACGGTCCGAATAAACTGATTAATACCATCATACTCATCAAAGGCCTGATTAGGCTAATTAAGACCCTGATGAACATCCAACGGTGCTAATGGACTGATTAATACCCCCATACTCATCAAAGGTCCGATTAAGCCGATTAAGACTACGATGCACATCCAACAGTCCGAATGGACTTAATACCCTCATACTCATCAAAGGCCCGAGTAGGCTGATTAAGACCATGATGCACATCCAACAGTTTGAATGGACTGATTAATACCCTCATACTCATCAAAGACCCGTTTAAGCTGTTTCAGACCCCGATGCACATCCAACGGTTCTAATGGACTGATTAATACCTTCATACTCATCAAATACCCAATTAGGCGGATTAAGACCACGATGCACATCCAACGGTCCTAATGGACTAATTAATACCCCTATACTCATCAAAAGCCCGATTGACTATTTAAGACCCCGATGCACATCCAACGGTCCTAATGGACTTATTAATACTTTCATACTAATCAAATGCCCGATTTGGCTTATTAAGACCTCCATGCACATCCAATGGTCTAATTAAACTCATCAATGCCCCAAAACTCATCATAGCGTTCAATTAGGATGATTAAGACCCCGATATGCATCTATTAGTCCAATTGGATTGATTAATACCCCAAAACTCATCAAACCATCTGATTAAATTAATTAAGACCCCAATACTCATTAAATGTCGAATTAGGATAAATAAGACTCCAATACACATCCAATGTGGTGGTGGCGGTGGAACAAAGGAGGTAGTGGCAGTGGGGAAAATGAAGTAGTGGCAGTGAGGCAAAGGAGATAGTGGTGGTGGGGAAGGAGGTAGAGCGGTGTTGGTGGTTGTGGTGGAGCAAAGAAGGTGGTGACAATGCTGGAAGTAGAGGAGGTTGCAACAGTGGTGGTGGGGGTGGCGGTGGGACAAAGGAGGTGGTGGTTGTGGTGGGGAAAAGGAGGTGGCGGTGGCGGTGCTAGCAATGGTGGTGGTGATGGGAAGGAGGTAGTGACAGTGCGGGTGGTTGTAGTGGGGCAAAGGAGGTGGTGGTGGTGGTGGTAGTAGCAGCGGTGGTCATGGTGGTGGTGGTGGTAGTAGCGGCGGTGGTGGTGGTGGGGAAAGAGGTAGCAATGGTGGTGGTGGTGATAGAGGAGCATTAGTGGTGGTGGCGATGGAACAGGTGCAGAGAAAGAAGGGATGAGAAAGAAAGAAGAAGAAGAAGCACATTTAATTCATTAAAGGTATTTTTGATATTTCAAAATTATGTTTTATTTGTTAAAAAATAAAATTTAAAACAAAGGGTATCATGGTAAAATCACACCTAGACTAACTTATGTAACTAAAATATTTCTGACAGGGTTTTTTTGGTATTACCAATAGTCGAGGGGGGGACTGTATATCATCAGATAGTTCAGGGGGTCATTTTGTAATTTACCCGTCATATTATTCTATGTCTAATCTCCTATTGCACACAATCACAAACCTACATGCATGCTGCATCAGAGTTATAGTTAGAGTTATATTAGGATTTAAATAGGGTTTACTAATTAGAGTTGTTATTGGACTTGATTTTAGTTTCCTTATGTAATTACGATTCTATGTCTACATTATCTTATGCTACGTTATATTGGAGATAGATTAGGAGTCCATGTTTATTGCAAGATAAAGTTGTAAAGGATTTAGAAGTGAGAAGTCTTTAAGTTTTTTAATAAGGAGTTTTATGTCAAAGTCCAGATAGGATAAGGTTTGGTCGTGGATTATATTTTATTGTTATTTCTTTATTGATGCATAATTGAAAACAGTAGGTTTTTTTTTTGTTTTATAGCTCTCGGCTATCGAGTGTTTTCCTTTAAGAAATCTACAAAAACTTGGATTGGTTCCCTTGGTGGATTCTTAAGGTTTTTTCAAGCTTGGTGGAGTCCAAGAATCCCTTGTTTTTGTTGTAGAAAAGTGCAAACACGTATCTATCTTCTCCTTTCTTTCCTTTGTTTATTGGTGGTTTTTTGTTCAACAACTCTATTCTTAGTGGTTCTTTCTCTGATTTTGATTTTTTTTTTAGCTACTGTTTACCCTCTAATTCCCCTTAATCCCCTTTAAGAAACTCCTTTTAGGATTCTTGAACAGCTTTATAGCTTGTGGCCATGTTATTTCCCATGCTCCATTCTGTTTTATTTCATAGAACACCAAGAGCACCCCTGATTGAACCCTGCGGTAGCCATTAAAAGCCCCCTTTAGCAGAGACCCATCTCCTAGGGCTATCGGGTGGGATTTCAGATTTTCCTTTGAGGGTTTTCACCCTACTATTACAACAGAACTTCTGGGTGTTCTACAGACCCAAAACCAACCTAAAACCCTTTCTTACAAGCTTGCCTCTTATCCTATAATCCCTGCAGACCCTCCTTAATACTTTACCTACGGCAATAGAATGCAATGTCCTTCTGTTGTCTAAACCTGAATCCCAATCAAACCTATCTTCTTCTTCAAACCCCTAAACAACAATCTATTGATCCCTATCTTTTATCATTCCTTGAGCTCTTCCTACTTTAAATTTTGCTTGCGGGTACCTATGATTTATTCTTGAAGTTCTGCAGACTTCAGCCTATAAAGCCCTTAACCTGAAACTCTACCTTCTTTATGCCCACAACTTGTCCCTTCGTTATCTAAGCCTGTAGAACCCTTTTAAATAGTCCCCTAGCCCTCCCTCTATCTAGACTAGTCCCTACAAATATCATATAGGGTAAATTACAGAATGATTCCCTTTGACTATCTGACAATATATGGTCTCCCCCTTCAACTATCAATAATACCAAAAAAATCCTGTCAGAAATATTCAGGTTACAAAAGTTAATCTATGTGTGATTTTATCATGATACCCTTTATTTTAAATCTCATTTTTTTAACAAATAAAACATAATTTCAAAATGTCAAAAATACCCTTAATGAATTTAAACCTAAACCATGCATCTTCTTCTTCTTCCCTCCTCATCCTTTCTTTCTCCTATGCACCTACTCCACCACCACCACCACCACCACCTCTACTGTTGTTACTTCTTCTACTAGTGCCACTAACACCACCTCCTTTGCCCCACCACCATCGTTGCTACTACCACGACGACCACCATTACCACTATTGCTACTATCACCACCACCACCACCACCGCTACTACTACTGCCACCACCACCACCGTTGTTGCAACCTCCTCTACCTCCATCACCACCACCACCTCCACCTCCTTTGCTCACCACAACCACCAACACCGTCGTTACCTCCTTCCCCACCACTACCACTATTGTTACCACTGCCACCACCACCACAACCTCCTTTACCCCACCACTACCTCCTTTACTCCACCACCACCACCACTAGCTCCTTTACCCCACCACTACCTCCTTTACTCCACCACCACTACCACTATCTCTTTTACTCCACCACCATTTAATGAGTATCGAGGTCTTAATTAGTCTAATCAGACCATTGGATGTGTATGAGGGTCTTAATCAGCTTAATCGAATTGTTTGATGAGTATTAGGGTTTTAATCAGTCCAATCAGACTGTTGGATGTGTATCGGGGTCTTAATCAGCCTAATCGGATTGTTTGATGAGTATCAGGGTCTTAATCAGTCTAATCAAACCATTGGATGCGTATTAAGGTCTTAATCAATCCAATTAGATCGTTTGATGAGTATTGGATCATAATCAGTCCAATCGAACCGTTTGATGAGATCTCAGTCTCGATCATGTTAATAAGACCATTTAATTAATAAAGTGATTTTAATCTGATGGTTGGCCACTGAAATCATAATATGAACAGTCCTAATTGGATCTAGTATGTGCTTATTTTTAAACCGTTGAATAAAAATATTCTAAAAGATAACACAGTTCTATAAGTTCTATGGGGATAGGAGTATTTTCATCTTTATAAGAGTTAATGGCACTTTTGTCATGGTAAAACACTCCCATGTGCTATGAGGGTAGTTTTGGGTTTTAGAAAAAACTTTAGGTCACGTGATTCCTTTGACCAACGGATAACCGACGACAAAATGTTTTTTGTAATCAATAGTGTGAATCAAAGGGGATCCATTGTATTATTGATAATCGAGGAGAGAATCTGTATATATATTGTCAGATAGTCTAAGGGGTCATTATGTAATTTAGCTTACATAAATTTTTTCTAAGATTGTAAATTGGGGTGGTCTGTATTAATAGCCTATATTGTTGTTAAGTACTCTGCCATAAAGCATGGGTCTTGATCCTTTGATATAGCTATACACCTCTCTAAAGACCTGCTGTTCTTATACTTGGTTAACCATTGTTGCTTATTTATTTGAGTTTTCAAAGCCTTTATCTTAACCTGTTGTCTTGATCCTTAATTCTTGAATAAAGCATAGACCTGTCTTAGTATCTTTGTGGGCCCATAACCCGCAGGCTAGCAGTAGCCAACACTAGGCTGTAATGCATCACTCCAACCGCAATCTATGTTCTTTTTTTTTTCCGATGAATACCGCAATCTATATTCTTAATCTAGTGCATTCAGTTACTCAGACTAAAAAATTACTACAACACACAAGAGGAGCTTATAGCATCCTTTCATAGAACAGCATCATATTTACCTACCTATATAAATATAGATCCACTACACAAAATGGAATCGAAGTAGCTATTGAATGACTATTGCAAAACAATTGCAGTGGTCATAAGACTCAACCGTCCAATTGATGAAACTCATTTTCAACAATCCATACTGACCTTTCATAACAAGTGGCTAATTAAATGAGTAAGAAGATCCGAGCAGTACAATCTTGGGCTGTGGTCCGTTGGAGGGGGACTTAGCCGAGTCAACCCAATAAGAGACTTAATGGTTCAATTGGTTGATTGATTTATCCGGTTCAGTATCAAGCCAAACTGTTAGGCTGCGTTTGGCAGCTACCTGTAATGAAATCATTTCATTTGAATTTTACAAGTCTTTTCTAACCACAACGGAATGATTTGTAATGAATTCATTCAGATTTGCAGTAATTTGTGTCTACAAATGCTTCAGAAATTCAAATGAAATTATTACATTACAGGTGGCTGCCAAACAGGCCCTTAATGAACGTAACCTACCACAACCATGCAACACGTTTTGACCTGAAAGATCACTACGGACCCTCACAATACTGGTCCGCTACTGCATGTGAGACACGCGTCATTCAATCAAAAGGTAGCCGATAGGATATGGTTAGATCATGGTGTCATAGCGCACTACGCATAGGGCGTACGATATTTAAAAGATAGAAACAACCATGTTCCTGAAAAAAGGAAAGAAAAGAACAGCGGGCAAGCATTTTCTACTCACCGTGTGAAGCAGAACCTCTTCCCATGGTGCGCATTTTAGAGGGCTGAGGCTTCCTTCCCCGACGACGGCAACTATTCTCACAGGAAGAGTCGTTGCGTCCGTTACAACTCCCTCTTTTGTTTCCAAAACAGCCGAAATCGTGGACCCACTACGGAAAGCGGTTTCCGGTATAAAAACAGGGAACCAGGAAAACGAGCCGCCGCTTTCCGGTGGCGGGGAAATTGGGGGAAAGCGGTTTTGAATGAGGGAATTTGGCGGTTCTAAAGACAAGTGGTTTTCAAAAGAGTGGTTTCGGTAGGCGTGGCTGGGGAATGGAAAGATAAGGCACGATAGTGGAAATAAATTTTGGTGAGAGCTTCTCATGGGGTATAATTAAGAGAGGGAAGGGGTATTTTCGTCTTGTAGGAGTTTCCTTCTGTATTCTTCTAGTTCTTTGAGTTATTCAATGACTCGGCTTGACTCGGTGACATTTTTTCTTTCCGACCGGGTTCCTAGATTTTTTAACCGGGTGGTCTTAAAATCAAAGGACACTCGAGTCGACTGCTTAGATCAGTCGGTTCTGAGTTTTCCACCTATATTTTAGTGGTAGATCAACGACTGTCAATGGCCTGGACAGCCTTGGCTAGGGCAGTCAACAAGCCGAGCTAGCTTGGAGCTCGACTCATCATGAGCCGAGCCTAAGCCTGGATTTGAGCTTGTTTCTTAAGCTAGCCTGGGCCGAGTTTCACTTTTTCAGCGCTGATGTGTCAGCCCTGATGTCATTCCAATTTTAGCCACTTTCTAAGTTGTCTTCCAACAGGGTCCAACTGCTGTTTCCCTCAATCATAAAAAAATGTAATTAAATACCAAAAGATAAAACAATTCATGATGCAGACTTATGACCCGGCTTTTAATCTTTAGACATACCAAAAAAATGTAATTAAATAAAAATAAATAAAACAATTCATGGAAAGTGGGATTGG
>JAOXJP010203942.1:0-12015 GCA_025762735.1 Platanus orientalis
TGAAACAATCAGATTTTTTTTACAATAATCATGATGAAACTATCACATTCAACTCATAAATCAATCATATAAACATATACAGTTCTTACAAAATAAGATAATGGTCTCTACGATCCTATGGAACCAATTACCAAAATTGTACTTAAAGGTTACCTTACGGACTTTAAGAAACCAGAAGCTTTATGCCAAATTCAACAAGTGTGAATTTTGGTTAGACAAAATGGTTTTCTTAGGACATGTATTCTCAAATGATGAAATTTATATAGATTCCAAGAAGATAGAAGTAGTGGTTAATTGGCCTAGACATATAAATGTGATGAAGAATCATAGTTTTCTAGGATTGGCTAGATATTATAGGATATTTGTTGAGAGATTTTCTAGCATTGTGGGTCCTTTGATAAAGTTGAAACAAAAAAATTCCAAATTCAATTGGAATAAGGCATATGAGCACAGGTTTCAAGAAATAAAGGATCGTTTGATTTCTACACCGGTCCTTACATTACCGTCCAACATAAGACGAAAGTATGTGATCTATAGTGATGCTTCTAGAAAAGGTTTGGGTGGTGTTTTGATGTAAGGAGGGAAGGTTATTACCTATGCATCTAGACAACTTAAACCTTATGAGAAGAATTACCCAACACATGAGTTGAAATTAGTTACGTATGTTTTTGCATTGAAAATATGGAGGCATTACTTGTGTGAAGAACATTATGAGATTTATATAGTTCACAAGAGTTTGAAATATTTATTTTCACAAAAGGATTTGATTGAAGTAGAAAAGATGGCTTGAATTGATTAAGGATTATGACTGCATTATAATCCTTTATCATCTAAGAAAGGCTAATGTGGTTGTTGATGCATTGAGTTGAAAATCTTCTAGCGACTTGGTATGTGTTATTACATATCTTAGAATACAACCTATGTTGAATGACAAGTTCAAGGCATCTTAGAGTTCAGATATTCAGATTTAGAAAATTATAGAAGAGGTCAAGAAATGAAAAAAAAAAGATTTTGCAATTAAAGGAGATTATTCTCTTTGGTATGGTAAGAGGTTGTGTGTGCTTAATGACCCTGAACTTGAAAAAGAGAAATTATGGAAGAGGCACATGGAATGCCATATTCTACTCCTCTAGGGAGTATAAAGATGTACAAGGATCTAGAGTACCATTGGTGGAATAATATGAATTAAGAAAAAATAAATTTTGTATCCGAGTATTTAACTTGTTAGCTTGTGAAAGCTAAACACTAGAAGTCAGTAAGATTGTTCTAGCCTTTTGAAATTCTTGAATGGAAGTGGGAACATATATCTATGGACTTTGGTAGTGGATTACCCAAGACCAGGAAGAGATTTTATTCTGTCTATGTTATTGTGGACTGACTAACCAAGTCCCCTCATTTTTTACTAGTTCGGGTAAATTACCCACTTGATAGATTGGTCAATGTTAGGTATATGTATTGTTAATCTCATGTCAAAATAGCTGTGTTGTAAAGTAAGTGTCAAGTCCAAGATAATGCTCCAAACTTGGAAGAAAGAAGGCAAAGATGGACTAAAGACCTACAAGATCAAGACAAGTACCAAAGATGAAGAACGAATTCAAGAACCAGGTTGAAGTCTCAATGCAAAGAAGCTAAGGCTAAAGACTGACAAAAAAAGGCTCAATAAATGCTCATGACATGCACTAAACTCAGAAAATACCCACACTTTACACAATGCACTAAAGTAATTAGAAGTAAACCTAAGATGGGGTGTGAGGTAGTAAAAAGGGTCTTAATGCGTTGGTGTTGGTCCCACAAACATTGGGAGAGAAAGAACCAAACCAAAAAAAAAGGATGACAGAAAAGTTTAGTAAAACAGACCCCTAATCAATTACAAGATCTATGATCGATCACAGCTGATCGATCACACTTTTTTCATGGTCAATCACAACTGATTGATCACACTTTTTTCATGATCGATCATAAGTGAAATTTTAGGGCAATTTTAGATTTCCTGAGAGTTGCGATCCTTGAGCCTGATAGATCACACTTTCATGATCGATCACGAAAAAAGTGTGATCGACCACGACCGTAAATCTAAAAAAAAACATATCCAAATTTGGAGATTCCAATACGAGATTTCCTAATACTTATCCATTAGAAAATGTTCTAATCCTACGGACTAAGGCCAGGCTTAGCTTCATAAAAGGGGAATAATACCCTAGGTTTAAGAAAGACATCTACACAAGAGAAAAATCAAGTCTAAGAAGTGCGATTAGTTTGAAAGCCTGAAAGCCTGGGGCTCTATTGTTGAATGATCTTGTACTGCTGAAAATCATTGTGTGTCCTTCCAAGCTTTCTACATCAAATATCAAAAGGGGAATAATATTGGTTATCCGTTGAAAGGAAATCGGAGAATTACAAGACATCAAAAGCTTATTCTCTGCTGTATTTCAAACTGTGGCAGAAAAGGCACATCAGCTCATAAAAAGGAGCATCCACCACAAGTACAAATTGACATATCAACCTATATGAGATAAATCTGTATTTGTTCAATCTTTCATTATTTAAATCTCTTCCGTCGGAGACACTGGAAGGAGTATTGCACTCTTTGGAGATATATAGTGTAGGTTAAGTCCCTTCCGTTGGAGGCACCGGAATGAGCATTGCACTCTTCAAAGACAGAAAGTGTAGGTATAGCTTTCATAGCAAGTAGAAAGGGTTTTGTGTAAATTTTACCTAGATTGTCTATATTTCAATCTGAATAAAATTATGGAACACTCAGGAGGCCTAGTGCCGAACCACTATAAACACCTGTCTTGTGGTTGTGTGATTTATCTTTGCTTGTGTACATTGTGATTGATGCAACTGTAGTTATCTTTGTGCATTATCTAATTGAGCATTAATCAATTAAATCATTAAGGATAATTAAATCACTATAATTGCAAATTAAACAATGAGGTTAATAAAATAGACAAAGCAAAACAAGTTGAACAAAAAGAGTACGTTTAATCCTATTCACCCTCCTCTAGGATAGAATTTCAGTCATCTTATACATTAATGAGATTGTGAAATTACATGGAATTTTGATTAGAATAGTTTCAGTTTTTGGAATAAGTTACAACAAACTATGTAAACTAAGTTGAATTTTAGTAAGACTTTTCATCTATAGTCATATGGATAGTTATAAAGGACCATACAGACTTTAAAGGACATGTTGATTGCTAGTGTGATTGACTTAAAAGCAAGCTGGGATGATCATTTATCGTTGATCGAATTTTCTTACAACAACAATTACCAAGAAAGTATACAAATGACACCATTTGAGGCTTTGTATGGGAGAAAGTGAAGAACACCTATTTGTTGGGAAGTGGTTGGGAAAAGAAGGTTACTTGGACCCAAATTAATCTAGGTGACAATGGAAAAGATTAAGGTTATTCGTAAAAGATTTCTTGCTATACAAAGTAGGTAAAAGAGGTATGTAGATCAAAGAAGTGAACTTGAATTTCAGATTGGAGAGCATGTATTTCTAAAGGTATCACCATCAAAAGGTATTATAAGGTTAAAAAAGAAGTCCCAGGTTCATTGGACCATTTAAGATTCTGAGGAAGGTGGGAGATGTTGCTTACGATCTGTTATTGTTGTCGGATTTGTCACATGTTCATAATGTGTTTCATGTACCCATTTTGAGGAAGTACATGTATGATCCATCTCATGTATTAGAGTTTGAACCACTTCATGTTAAGGAGGAATTATTATATGATGAACAACTGGTTCAGATTTCATACAAGAAAGAACAAGTTCTATGTTCAAAGGTGATTCCATATGTATAGGAACTATGGAGGAACCGTTTAGAAGAGGAAGTGACTGAGGAAGGTGAAGATGAGATGAAAGAGAAGTATATGCACTTGCACTTGTTTTGCACCCAAGGTATGCCAAATTTAGAGGACTTAATTTATTTAAAGGAGGGGAGAGTTTAATACCCTGCACATAATTCGCACATATATGTCACATGCGTTTCACAAACATTCAGTATAACTTAAACCATAGGTAATGACATGTAAACTTGTACAACTTTATAGATAAATCTGTACAAACCTAGAAATAATTTATGACCAAGATATAGTTCATTAGAAATATCTTAAAGTCTATTTTCTAATGCAACAAACAGTGAGTGAATAGGAGTTTTCTAGAGGAAGTTATGATCATTTTTCGATAATGTGTCTGTGCTGATAGACTAATAGATTTAAGGTAACTTTAGAAAACACAAATAAAAATATAGAAAGAATTAGTAAGAAAATTATAAATTTGTAAAAGGTCTTAAAGTCTAGTTTCCAACAAAATACATGGCAAGTGAATCCGAGTTTTCTAGGGAAAGTTATGTGTGATTTAGCGCGAAGAGGTAAAAGTAGAAAAATCTGTCTAGTTCGAGCCAAACCAGTCTAAATCAAGCTTTCACTAACTTGCTCGAGCCAAACCAATCTTGTCACTAAAGCTTACTGTAAGCTTTTCTAAAATTTTGGTGTGAAACGTGGATCACAATCTGATACGATTCCAATTGGAATATTGTGGAGTCTCACAATTTCACCAATATACAACTTAGTCACTCTATCAAATGCATAATTCACTCAAACTAGTAGGAAATAGTCAGATTTCGTTACTCGATCCACAATAACCCAAATAAAATCAAATCCTCTTATGGTCTTGGGAAGTCCATAGTAACATCTTCCCACTTCCATTCTGGAATATCTAATGAGTGTAACAGTCTAGTGGGTTTTTGATATTCAGATTTAACCATCTAGCAAGTCAAACACCAAGATACAAATTCAACAATCTCTCACTTCATGTTGTTCCATCAAAACTGTACTTTTAAGTCCTTATACATCTTTGTACTCCTTGGATGAACCGAAGAAGTAGAACTATGTGTTTTCTTCATGATTTCTTCCTTGAGTTCAGAGTAATTAGGTACACATAGTCTTTTTTTGTACCATAGAGAACCATCATCCCGAAGTACAAAATCAGCTTTCAAACCCTTTCTAACTTTTTCAATGATCTTCAAAATCTATAAGTTTGATTTCTGTGCTTCTTTAACCATCTCATTCAATACTGGTTAAAACCACAGATTTCCAACCACACAAGCCAACTTACCAGAAGATTTTCTACTAAGTGCATTTGTGACAAACATTAGCTTTCCCATAATGATATAGAATCATGCATCCAGAATCCTTAATAAGTTCAAGCCATCTTTGTTGTCTCATGTTCAAGTGTCTCTGTAAAAGTAGATACTTTAAGCTCTGGTGATCCATGTAGATCTCACATGGAACCCCATGTAAATAGAGCCTCCATATCTTGAGTGCAAAAACCACTACAACAAGTTCCAAGTCATGAGTCAGATAACTCTACTCATAAGGCTTTAGTTGTCTTGAAGCAAATGCAATCACCTTTCCTTCTTGCATCAACACACAACCAACCCCTTTATGAGAAGCATTGCTATAAATCATGTATTTTCCTCCATTGCTGGATGGTAAAGTCAAAACTGGTGCAGAGATCAAACTATCCTTCAACTCTTGGATACTCTTTTCACAGGCTTTATTCCAATCAAACTTGGCATTCTTCTAAGTTAACTTAGCTAAAGGTCAGGAAATTCTTGAAAAACCTTCCACAAACCTTCTGTGGTAACCATCTAAACCCAGAAAATTACGATTTTCCATCACATTCGTAGGTCTTGACCAATTCACAATAGCTTCTATCATTTTGGGATCCATAAAAATTTCATCCTTGGAGATAACATGCCCCAAGAAAGCTACTTTATCAAGCCAGAATTCACACTTGTTGAATTTGGCATATAATTTATGGTCTCTCAATGTCTGCAAGGCAATTCAGACATGTTCCTCATGTTCTTTAACACTTCTTGAGTATACCAAAATATCATCAATGAACACTATTATGAACTGATATAAATATGGTCGGAATACTTGATTCATTAATTCCATGAATGTTGTGGGAGCATTCGTTAGTCCAAATGACATGACTAGAAACTCATAGTTCCATATCTTGTTCTAAAGGCAGTCTTCGGTATATCATCACTCTTGATCCTTAATTGGTGGTAGTCAGATCGAAGATAAATCTTTGAGAAAATCTTTTCACCTTATAGTTGATTAAAAATATCATCAATACGAGGCAATGGGTACTTGTTCTCCATTGTAACCCGATTTAGCTACTTGTAGTCTATGCGCAACCTTAAGGATCCATCATTATTTATGACAAATAAAACGGGTGCACTAATCACCATAGGGTGCATAAAACCTTTGTCTATCAATTCCTATAACTACACCTTAAGCTCTTTATAATCAAATCATTTACCGCATAGTCACCAAGGTACTATAATTTAATTCTTCCACAAAGAATTAGAGGAATCCAAAACCTTCCATTAACTCAATTGTAACTCAATCTCTCAAGTAGGTGGTAAGCTAGAAAGATCTTTAAGAAATACATCGCTATAATCTTTAACAATTGATATGTTTCCAATCTTCACTCCATTCTTCTAATCATCTATAATGTAAGCTAGGTACCCTAGCCCACCTTTCTACAATAGTCTTTTTGTTCACATGGCAGAAATAATCTTAGGGAAACTCCAAATTCCCTTGAATATAACTTGGGCTGATTGGGAATACTAATGGTTATAATCCTTTAACACTCCATCTTATGATCCAAATTAATCATAATCCTTTAACTATTTTCCTAGTTCTATATGTTCTACTTCTTTATAATTTTTTGAACTCAGAACCTATAACTCATACTTAAATTCTAGGTTTTAGTTGTCTACAGAATCTCTAAACCTAGGATAACATTCCTTTCCTATAGTCAATTAGTTAAGACTAATGTTAGATCCTTTAATAAACCTAAATGCATAATAGGCAATCATTAATCATCAATATAATCTCCTTCGATATCAAATAATATTTATCGTCAATCTTTCCATAATTCAACTATATTTTTCTAAATTTCATTGACCTTTTATGTTTCCTAAAAAGGTTTTATGTTTTCTACTATGTTATCAATCAAGAGAAACTCAAAACTCATTTTTTCTAATATATCTTTTGTCTAGTGTATCTCTAGGTCTTCACTTCTAATCTATCTTTCTAGTCTCCCAAAACATTGAGCTCATGGACTGTCTACAAAATCTTTTAAAACCTTGCACTCTGATACCAATAACTATATTAGAGCTCATCTTCAACTTTTAACTCCAATTCCTTAAAATCATATTTGTCTTTAAAATCTCAAACCTATGACTCTTTTGCCAAAAAATGTGGCAACCTGAGACCTGTACCTAAAAGGATACAAATTTCGGAGACACAACACGTTCATTCATTCAATCTTGATGTTATTTCCATTCATTGCATATATATTTTTCTCATATACATTTTTTCACCTTAGTTAACTAAGTGCATTCCCACTAGTCAATATCTTTCCTTTTCTACACGTTTGTAGTGAAAACATATAGGACTATACATACTTAACCTCAAGAAAATTCCTATTAACATTCCCTTAATAATATTATAAACCAAAATCTAAAAATTCATTCCATTAAATAACTTCAAATCATCACTAAAAATTTGAAACATTAATCTCAACAATATAATAATAATCTAAAAATTCCTTTACTTATTACAACTCCATTCTTAAAGCAAACTGAAATAACAATAGTTTGTAACTCAATAATTTAACCCAAATAAAACTAATAATCCCAATGATCTAAGTAATCCATAGTCTCATCCATAAGTCTATCCAATCATCAATCCCCATGCCTTTCCTCTTCCTCGTTATCTGTGACATTGATTTAAGTGAGTTTAACAACTTAGTAGAAAAAATGTAATGCTATATAGAAGTATGGTTAAGACTTGCACTATACAATTAAAAAAATAAAACGATAGTAGAATGGAGATGAGACAATATGGATTCAAAATTTGATCTTTACATTATAATTTTTTAAATCTACTTTACTTTAACACATGTTGTGACATTACTTTTAAACTTATAGCACTCTTTACAATCTTTCTTATCTTTTCTTTAACAATTCTATATCAGTTAACATTAATACTATGATGAAAATATGATAATAGTACAATGGCAACATCTATACATATAAACAGTACTATAACAATGACAATATGATATGATACAATTTAATCTCATGCATGGATGAGCCAATGATAAAGCAATATGATACGATGCTAATGTCACCATATAATCTCCAATGAACAAAGCCACATGATACACCAATTTTATCTTCAGTGCAAGAGCCACTTGATACACTAATTTTATCTCTGATGCAATTAGCCACATGATTCACCAATATTATCTCCAGTGGAAAGAGCCATGTGATTCACCAATTTTATCTCCAGTGAGAAGAGCCACATGATTTACCAATTTTATCTCCAGTGAGAAGAGCCACATGATTTACCAATTTTATCTTTGGTAAAAGGAGTCACATGATAACCATTTATAATCATTGGTAAAAGGGCCATTCACACTATAAGCTAGGTGTGATGAGCATTATCAATGTTTCCCCTTTGATGATGAAGGGTAGATCTAACCGCACACTTTCATTACTTTAACTTTTTATCAAATTTAATCAATAAAATCACTTCTTTACATTTCATACTATAATAGGGTAGTCTCCAACATGTACAGTACAATACTAATTCAAAACCAATGGAGTTTGGTTGACCATCTAAGCACTTTCTATGAAATTTCTTTTTCAAATTCTATAAGAGTTCATATAATATACATTAACAATGATTTCTATCACAATTTCATATCAATACAATAGCATTTCAATATCTTTAATTTTGTAACAATGGAACTTTATCAATACTTTTGATACTAATATTATTTTCTCAAAAACTATCTTATGAAATACAAATTTTCACATGCTTTGATCTATATGATAGTCTATATTTCAAGGGATTTCAAAATCATATTTATATATATGAAAAATAATTACTTTCTCTGTAATAATTCATTACATTCCTAAGATGTTTTTAATGGTTCTTAACATATTCACTTGAAAACTCATTCAAAACTTGTATAAAACTTATAAAATCTAAAAAAAACAAGAACAATATTTTTAGATAACTAAGAACCTAAGTAAAAAATGATAAATTACACAGTTTCTTACCTCTTGTTAAATCAAAATCAGATCATTGTTCTTCATTCTTTAGAAAATCCTAAGACCTTGGCCAAAACCTAGCTTTTCTCTTTGATTTTCTTCCTCTCATTCCTTGATTTGATCTTTATGTTTTTATGTTGGATTAGGTCAAGAAATTTCCCTAATATAGTCCCTAGAAGAGCCCCGTTTCATTTGGGAATTTCCCAAAACTGAAAACCATGAAAAATTATGGATTCTTATGGAAAAATCATGTTTCAGCGTTTGCCCCCAACATAACTGTTCATGGGTCTTATAACCTGTTATAAGTCCATGAGCCATCATAGGGTCTTGTATTACTGGTAAGACAGAAAGTCATGTTTCTGTTAGGTCTGATGGGTGGTTATGACCGGTCATTTAGATCTCCATGACCCATCATTCATCGTCATTTACGAAAATGCCTAGAACTTCCTCTAAGAAGCTCCAAATTGATCGTTGCTTGTTGCGTTGGACTCTAGACTTCCGTTCCTATTTAAAGGCATAAGTTTCACTCACAAATTTTTTCTACATTTTCATTGGTTCATCTCTAAATTTATGCCAATGCTTAGATCAATATATGTGCCATTAAGTGGTCCTATGTGTGTACCTAATTCATATAACATGTGTAAACATTCAAAGTGTGACACATGTACAATAATATGTGCATTCTAGTACAAGGTGTTATAGACACTTACTGGATCAATCCAGGATTAAGCCAACACTTCCTTGGTTGCAAAAAAAGTGATAAAAAATATGTTGGATCAAACCAGCATCACCCTAGATCGATCCGAAATCATGAGAAATGAATTTTGGGCTTTGGAAACTTCTAATTTTTGCTTAGTTAGGGTTATATTTCATCTAGGAATCTTATGAGGTCTATACAATGGATAAAACTTGACCTAATTCTATCCAAAAACATAAAAAACAGAGGAGAAAAGGAAAAAACTAGGGTTTGATGAGAATTTTTGGGATTTTTGAATAACTTGAAGCTTAGGAACGGATTTGCAAGTGAAGAGGTAAAAACATAATTAAACTATTTCCTAGTTTTATGGATCCTTGCTACTCTATTGTTTTGAAACTATTTTGTAATGGATTTAAATCATTTTAAGTTCTTAAAGCTTGTTTTGTAAAGGAAAATTTTGTTGATTTTTGTCAATCCCATGGGCATTTGAGTAGTGCTAGGAGTCTTATAAGTGTCCTATGTGATCTCACAAGTTCAACTCATGAAGCCAAGAAGGATCAAAGACCCAAGGACGAGCACGGGAAAGAGGCACACCAAGGAAGGTATACCACATGCATGCATATCATTTTGTGTCTTAAAATGAACCGAGACATGGTTTAGGGTCTTGGTGAATTCCCAAACGAAGACGCATAAGGACAGCCCAATGATTTTAGCCTAAATCAAAAGTGCAGAAAAAATTCAGTAGAAACTGATTGTGAAACTCGTAATCGATTTCGGTGGAATTGGTTGTGAAACTCATAATTGGTTTTGCTACTGATGTTGCATCTCAGTCAGCACTCTCGAGACCCAAACCGATAAGCCTAAATCGGTTTCGATATGAGTTTTTGGAATTTTCCCCAAAACCCAAATTGGTTGTGAAACCCGAAACCAATTTGGAGCCTGATAGGCAATCAAAATCAATTGTGGGGTTCAAAATCGATTTGTAACCCAAATCAATTTATATACTTCCAATCTGTTTAGAGGGAATTTTTGACAATTTTTTTCTCACAAAATTTGAGGTGAGTTTTTCAAAAATTGAATCCTATTTTTGCATATCTAAAGGCCCAAAATTCCTCTCCCTTTATAATATGCCTATCCTAAGGCCATGGATGCTCCTCCTTACTATAAAAGGGACTTTTTTCCTTTAGGGTAAATGATCTCCAACACTCCAACATATTTTTTTAAGAGAGCTAAAATGCATACTATTTTGAGAGCCCTCTTCATTATGCAAACCTTCATTGCCTATAGAATATTGAGCTTTAGTAGCTAGCATTCTACACTTCTCTCTTATTGAGCATTACTTTTACTATTGAGAAGAGGTTGTGGTGAGCACTTTCCCAATAGGAACTGACCTTTGGCTGAGCTCAAGGAGCACTAAAGCCAAACACTTGGAGCTTATGAGTAGCTAAGGCATACTAGCTCATCAAGGAGCATCTCACATTTGAGCTACTAGTAACAACAAGCATACTGTGATAATATTTATTTGTCTTTATATTCATTTGCATTTATACTGATTATTGTTATTGCCTTGCTTCTACCAAAAACACCAGAAATAGTACACACTCACTAGAGACATTGAGTGTTGTTGTTGAGCTTGCCATTGAGCAAGTAGTTAGGTTTGTATATTGACATAGATTGTAATAGTACTTAAATGAAATATACCTAAGATCGGTAGTGAACTTTAAAAGAGTGGACGTCGGCCCGAGGGCTGAACTACTATAAATCTTGTGTTGTAATTGTGATTGTGTGATTGCTTGTCTCTCCATCATTATACTCTATACTACTCTTGTTTAGCATATGTTTGATATTATTCTTGAATAGTTACATTGAAGTACACACTCACTTAATTGAGCTAAGTAAAAAAGAGATTAATAACATCCATAAGGTAATTTAAAAAGGGGTAAATTAATTGAGAAATCTTATTTATGTAACGCCCTAAAATTCTATCACTAGATAAGACTTTGGAGTGTTAATATCTTTACACTTTTCTTCTTCTTTCCCTTACTCAAGACCCTTTGCAGTAGAATATTATAAAAGGACCATATTTTTTTATATTAAGTTCTTACATTTACTTAGTTCATTCATTGTCATTCATACTTGTAATTAAAATCAACTTCTAATCCAAACCATT
>JAOXJP010203953.1:0-12014 GCA_025762735.1 Platanus orientalis
AAATTTCCATTAATCCTCATGACGAATAATCCATCAAAATCGAAATTTTAAACCTTGGATAGGTCTAGAGTTCAAACATACATCTCAACATTATTATTATTTTTTAATTCATAGGCCGGCCTGAAGCCCAGCTTGAGGCCCGATCAATTAATGAGGGCTGAGCCCAAACCCCAGCTCGAGCCCACCCTTACAGGCTCAAGCCCCAGCCCCAGCCTGATCTATAATTTAAGGGTCAGGCCTAGGCCTACCATGGCCCCGCATGAGCCCGGCCCATGCCTACCCCTAAGTGGGATTCTTCAATCCTTATCCCAAAGATATAGGGATCCTTCTATGCGAGAATCTTCTTTCCTGAGTCTCATATGTGGTTAGGGAACTCATGGGAATCATGGCTATCTAAAATAACTAACCTTAAAGAAGATAACATCGAATTTCAGTTCTTGATTTCTGTAGTGCAAGAATATGCACAATGCATTCGCGCACATTTTAGTGACGAAGATGAGTGGGTGAATGAGCTTATGATTCTCCATTCGTCAAGACTAAAGTAGGTGAGTAGGGTATTGTTTGTCCATTTGAATAATCTTTTTCGGTTTCTACAAAGGACAATTACACAGCACATCGGCCACGAAAACCTGGCAAGTGGGACCCAGCTAATCATCCCCGATTCAAAGAAGATGACGATCATGTCAGTTTGGATGAAAGTGGAGGCCCACCACTTTGAGTCGGTTTCTTCAGTGTTGGCTTGGGAGCTGGTCTTCAAGTCAATGTTGTTTGGCATGGCTACAGATGCAACCATAGTAGAGGAGAACAAAGATAAGTTGGGCAAGGTTCTGGACATCTACGAGACTAGGCTTGGTGAGAGCAAGTATTTGGGTGGAGATTGCTTCTCTTTGGCCAATCTCCACCACCTCCCTAACATTCATTACTTAATGGGAATGCCAGCCAAGAAGTTGTTTGAGTCATGCCCAAACGTCAGCTCTTGCTGTGCCGATATCATGGTTCATCCGGCTTGATCCAAGATCCTCGATATGCAAAAGAAACAATAGAATCCTTGGATAATGAAGAGACAAGTTGTCTTGTGACAGTCACCTTTAGCGCTCTCTTTTATTAAATAAATTTTGTATTTGTTAGGAGTCAGTTATCTCTGTCTCTTGATTCTATATGTTGTTTTTGTTTTGAGTCAGTCATCTCTGTCTCTTGAGTCTATATTTCTGTCTCTTGATTCTATATGTTGTTTTTGTTAAGAGTTAGTCATCTCTAACTCTTGATTTTATCTTGTGACTCTTGATTCTATATGTTGTTTTTATTAAGAGTCAGTCATCTCTAACTCTTGATTTTATATGTTGTTTTTGTTAAGAGTCAGTCATCTCTAACTCTTGATTTTATATTGTGAATCTTGATTCTATATGTTGTTTTTGGTAAGAGTCAATCATCTCTCGCTCTTGATTCTATATTGTGATTGAAAAAAGTGTATTATACTTTTGTTATTTGCTAATATAAACCATATTTTACAAGAAATGTGTAATTCTATACTGATTTATCTTCGAGGGGGTGAATAGGATTCTACATTTTTTTGTGGAATTCTTTTGAATTAATTGTTTACCCAATTAAGTTAGTTCAATTTAATCCTAAATACCCCACAATATGATCACTTAAGTTTAATGCTATGAGTGAAATCTTAAAAGTGATCAATTAGCTATGAATTATAAATTTATATTTTCACAAGATATTCAAATATGCAAGTGTGGTTAATTATTCAAATTTGGAATTTCAACTAAAGCTTAGATGTTTGTGCTCAAATATGATACAAAGATTTTAAAGGACAAATACACAAATCATGCAACCATAAAGACACAAGTGTTTATAATGGTTCGGTACACCGACCTACATCTACTTTCCAATGCGCATTCTGAGGGGCATGTTTATTTTCTTAATAGTTAAATCCTAACTATTACAAAGGACATCAACCAAACCTTATCTCTAGTAGCTCCAGTAGAGGTGACTCTGCACTTGGTGTCTCCAACAAATGCTCACGAGTTTGGTGTCTTTGGCAAACTTTCCAACTATGCTTCTGGTGGCTCCATTGAAAGTTTTCACGTTTGATGGCTCCGGTGACATACTCAAGTGATGAATTAAATGATGTTTGGTAGTAGTACTCAACCTCACAATAGGCAATTGTAACTATGGTATTCACACCCGAAGTAGAGATCTCTTTATAAGGTTTTCCAAGTTGGGCTCTTATTCTCTAAGACTCATTGATAACTCCAAGGGCTCTTCTTCAAGTCTTGGCTAATAGATTTACCAATCTTTAGCTAACCCAAGACTTGTTCTCTTATCTCTTTAGGTAGAATTACCTATTTTTCTTAAGAACACCTCATGCAAAGTTTTTCAAATGATTTTTCCCAAATTAAATGCTCGAGAATGTTTCTAATATTTATAGGAGGTGCTTGTTCATTATTTGAGACCAATCCCTTTCTTATAGGGTCAAGCAAAGGTTCCCCATGGCCTCCAATGGTCAAGAATAACGGTAAAAATCCAATCGTCAAATCTATGATCAACCAGTACTATAATTCAATATTCAAAAAGAGCTCATTGAGCTGATCAATTGAATACTTATAGGTCTCAAACGAACATTAGAATCAAAAGTTCTAGCCGTTTTAATTTCATATATCAATTTTTACTTCTCATCTCATTTTTAACTTGGGTTTTTTAGCAATTGCACCTAGGATCATATATTGGTCTTTAGGCCTTCCTAATATCAAATCTTGGTCTTTAGGGGGTTTTGTGAGCACACGTACACCAACCATTTGGTCTCATTACTTGATTTACATATTTAGCTCAATTGGGTGATGCGCTAGTGATCATTGGTAGTCTTCAAGGTTCCTTCTCATGTATTGAACTTGACTTAATGCTCTTGGACCTCTTCTTTGCCCTAGGGATGGTGGTCTTCGGACTAAATACTCATAGGCTCTCATTACATTTACAATCAACACTCATAGCATATACACCCCTAGACTTTAGAATGGAATCAACAATACAATATGACTTAACAAAATGTTCATTGATCAGTCATTGGAAAGTAATAATTTATATGGATATAGATTACTGAAAGTCTCCTACGAGAAGAATCAGCACCATGAGATTCTCAACTCTACTCAACAAAAACTTATGTTCACTTAATATAGGGAAAAAATACAAAGAAATCAGAAAATTTGTAAACTAAGCACATATTTAGGGGTCGTATTTGATTTGTCTTCATGCATGCTTAACATGAATATAAATCCATGTGTTTTAAATTTTATTTTAATATATATATATATATTGAGAGTGTGTGTATGTGTGGGTGTGGACCTCGATTTTCGCACGACGAGTAAATCCCTTTTGAAAGAAACTTAACTGTCGTAGGAAAAATCTCACGTGATTAGGAGTCACCACCAATCTTTTTAATGATGTGACTGAACATCAATTTTGAAAACAAAATAAGTTTAAGTTGTAAAACTGGTTTGAAATGTCTGACTCCACACTTAAACTGGTCAACTCCTAAAGATTTTAAGGTAAGTTATTCGTTTATGAGTTTGGGAAGGTGTTAGGCACCCCACCTCATTCGCTTTCGGGGTTCTCTACGTTAAACCCGTTATAGCCGAATGGTCAACTTAATTTATAATTTAATCATCTCAATTATTATTTTCTATGTCATTTCATTGAGATTAAGTAGGGAATCTATATGTCATTTTTGTTGAAATTTCGGCAGTATAATGGCTGTAATATAGACCCCTAGGGATGAATAGTGATCCCCATGTCACTTTATTCAATAACCTGATAGTCCACATGTCCACAAAAACACTCTAAATATATCACACATCTACCACATCATCACTGTCCACACGACAATTCTGTATCCATCCACCATTAACATCATAACATCTCTACCATGAGATTAACTCTAAACAAACTAAAGTGAACCACCAAATTTAATAAAATATACAAAACCTCAAAATAAAGAATCAAAATAAGTTATATACAAAGCATTTAATACACCCACCTAAACTACTATGTGGGTCAAGCTATTAAAATAAGCCGATTACCTATTACATTAGGTACAACTACATTGTCACCCAACAACCAACGCTTTTGAAAATCTCCCTTTTTAATGTTTTTTCATATTATCAGGAAAACATGAAAGGGTTAAGGCATAGACAATAACTTTGTCCACATAAGATAAATGGATAACTTAGAGTTATTTCATCAACAACCGTAAAGGAAACTAAATTTTCAACACCAATGCTATCTAATTTGTTAATAAGTGGGAGAATAATTTCAGTCTTAGTCTACTAGAAAAGAACTTAAGGTAATAACTCCAATGAAAGCTAAAAGCTTTGAATATATGGTAAATCAATTTCAGCAAAATCAACTTAATCTTTCACAATCATAAATATAAATTTTTTGAAGAAGGATAAGGCCTTATAAAAATAATGAATTGAAATGAAAACTAATATAAGGGTAGATTTCTATTTGAATGGATGAGAAATAAAGCATGATAAAATGTAATCAACTATGTGACAGATTATAAAGAAATAACCAACTATAAGATCATTGCATCATTAATGAGCCCTTGGATCAAACAAACCTAAAGCACTTTAACTAATGAACATGAACAAATTGAAAGGTTAAATTGGTTTTGAATGTGAAGAAGTTATATTAAAACAAAATTAGTCAATATCTCTATGGTGGGATAAAAGCCTATATCTCTACTATATAAATGATCAGTTTCAAATATGTAAGATAAGATAGGGATTCCCCATTCAAACCTAACCCAACCCAAGCTGTTCATTTATCAGGTTTGGGTTTAGGTTGGCACCCAAGCACCTGATTTGCATTCCATGAAAATCTAAAGCAAGATTCCATCATGTTTTACCCGAATTCATGTCACATCACATGCACTTAGCTTATTCAATATAGCTCACCACCATGTAGTTGCATTTTTTTTATGTAACCTTATGCAAGTATAAACTTTTGTTCCTTGAATATTTAGATGTATACTTGTTGAATATTGATCAAGCATTTAACTCTTGATATTGGAACAAAGCCTTTAAAAAAATTGCCCTTATGAACACCACATGCAACAGTAAAACTTAACTTAGCAGATGACAAACTATAACTCATTTGATCAAATTTTAGGATTTTAAAAAAAGTTAAAGGTCATGGTGGTATACAATGGGATATATAAATGGAACCTCCCAACTTTTTTATTAATAGAATATGCAAGTAATTATATAAAAAAAAAAAGAAGAGATTTAGCATGAAAGATGTTGGACACATAAGCTTAATTGGCTAAAATGTGGGCTTCAGCGTAGTCCAAGACTAAAAGCCAAAAAAAACCTTTGCCTATGCCAAAACCCATCAACTGTCAAGAGTTAATTAATCAATAAAATACAAGCATATGCAATAATACTAAAAGTGGTAATTAAATTAAATGCCAATAGAGGCTACTCATAAATCAAGCAAATGAATTTTTAAGAGGTATATAACCTTGTAAACAATTGAGAATCTCGTTTCAGTATAGCTAGGAAAACATAAGCCCTCTTTAACACTGATTAACAAATAAACAAAGATCCAAATAAGGAGTGACAATGAGACAAATAACATCAAAATAGTACGAAAACAATTTTCTGCAAATATTCATCACAGTATAAAGAGGGAAGCAAAAATAGAAAGCACAATTTGTAAACCCAAACAGAGAACATCAATCAACAATCTCTCCTACACACAACTAGAATAGAGAAGAAATGAATAACAAAGAACAACCATCAACCTAAACCTCAACAGATGTCACAAACAAAGGGGAGAAATTAATGATTCGAACAAATGAAAAATAAAGGGTAGAAACCATATCAATTGAAAACCGATTCGAGAAACATGTTGGAACCCTAGAATTTTAAAACGACACAGAAGAAGAAATAGAGAGAAAAACTTACCTAAAGAATGAAAAAAAATTAAATATACTTGCATTGGCGGTAGCAGTTCAAAAAAAAAATAGTGATAATAATAGACTATGCTAAGCATGCTTGAAAATAAAAGAGAGAGAGGGGAAATGCTTCCCTGTGTTGTAGCACATGAATTGGGCAAGGCTTTCTTCTCATGGATTCTCTAGCAGTTGGGTAGAGCAAGATTTGAATAAGCAGGCAGCAAAAGAGGCTGATCGTGGGGTCTGAGTGTTTCGTTCTTGGGAACTTTCCTTCCTCAAAGAAAATCCTCTCTTCAATTTCAAATTTCAAATAGCAGAGAAAGAGATTTTTCTTGATCTTCAGTTTGGATTAAGGTTTGACAAGGGGGATCTTCGTCCTTTTTCCTCCCCCCTTCATTGGGTTTCTTGGGTCTTTTTATAGGGCAAGATGAGGCAATGGGTCGGGTAGTATCCAAGGTTGCCGGGGTTGTGACCATTGGAGGATGCAGAAGAGAAACGGGGGGAGAAAGAAGAGGGACTGGCAAGCTGAGGTGTGCTGAGGAGGTTACGTGTTGGAGAAGGGGAAAAGAGAGAGCAAGAGAGGTTGCATGAGGGGGGTGATCTGCCAAAATCATAGAGGGGAGTGGAGAGAGAAAGAGAGAGCAGAAGAGAGAGAGAGAGAGAGGGCTGGGGGCGAAAAAGAGACGCAGGAGGAGAGGGAGTGGGGTTACTGGAGAGGGAAATGGGAGAGGGAGAGTGAGGGAGCAAAAGAGAGAGGGATGGTTTCTGGGGGAAGAGAGAGAGTCACCGAAGAGGGTAAGGAGAGAGAGGAGAGGGGGAAAGAGAGGGTTGCTGGGGGGAAGAGAGAAGGTTGCTGGAGAGAGTGGGTCACCGGAGAGAGTGAGGAGAGAAGGAGAAGAGAATCGGGGAGAGAGAAGAGGGGAAGAGGGTTTTTTCCCTCTCCGTTGTGTAGGGGCAAGCGGCCAGGAGGAAAAAAGGGAAAGGAAGAAGAGAAAAAAGAAAAGAAAAGAACAGAGAAAAAAAAAGAGAAAAGAAAAAAAGAAAAAGGGAAAAGAAAAGAAAAGAAAGGAAAAAAGAAAAGAAAAAATAAAAAAAATAAAAAAGAAAATAATAAGAATAAGAATAAGAATAAGAATAAGAATAAGAGAGAAAAAGGGGGGTAGCTACATGTGAAACATTATGTTCCTCGGTGTCCCCACACCACAGGCTGACACGAGGTGGTTTTATAAATCTTTGCTTCTTTGGGGATACGAGGAGACAAACAAATTGGGTACACTAAAAATTAAATCAAATTAAATATTAAAAAAGATTATAAACAAATCTAAATGCATAAATAAATAATACATAAATAGAATAACATTTGATAATAAAATAACACTTTGAAAAATAAAATACTATTTTTTTATAAATAAAAACATAAATGAACAAATAAAGATGACGATGGGGACTGGGGTTGATTTTGATCGATTGAAATTGGCTAGATTATGATGGAAGGCTGGGGATTGCTCTGCTCATCTGCTGACTTGAAGAGAAGCACTGGAATTGGGAGTTGCGCCAAAATTAGGTGCTTACAGAAGCCCCTCTTTGGTATATATTGTTTAGCAATGGGTGGCAAAGATTAGGAAGCACCAACTAATTTTGGCGCTGATTAGAGAATAATGATCATTTCTAAGTAATTCTTGAGTCATAAAGAAAAGTTTGCTTTGTGGCCAAAAACATTGTTTTGAAAAGGAAGTGTGTGTTTGTCTATGATGTGAATTGTGAACTTTTAAAAAAAGGTTGTCTAAATAATTACTTAAAAGTGATCATTATCCTTTAGTCCCAATTTACTTGTGTGCATGTTGTTCTTATACTAGACCCCGCCAAGAGACATGAGAAGTCTTTAGCATAGGGGTGTAGGTGCGTAAAGCAAATAAGATAAAACATATGCAAAATCCATGTGAATAGTCTTAAAACAATAAATGCGACGAAACACAATGGAGACCGGTTAGATGCTCTTGTTTTGACAAAAATGAGACCTATTGTTGAAGACATTCATCAAGATCCTTTTCTATTGTTTCTTTCTACTTGTCGATCGCAGGTGTTGTTAGAAGCTTGATTTTCATAATCCTGACCAAGTCTGAAGACATTTGTCAAGATCCTTCCCTGTTGTTACTTCCTGCTTATCGATCGCAAGTGTAGCTAGAGGTTTGATTTATGTAATCTTGATGAAGCTTAAAAACTTTCATCACCAAGATTCTTCCTTGTTGTTACCTCCTACTTTGTATGTCGTAGGTGTGGCTAGAGGTTTGACTTTTGTAATCTTGGTGAAGTTTGAAAACTTTCGTCACCACGATTCTCCCCTGTTGTTACCTCCTGCTTTATATGTCACAGGTGTGGCCAGAGGTTTGACTCTAATAATCTTGATGAAGTCTAAAGACTTTTATTGCTAAGATTCTTCTCTATTGTCACCTCCTGCTTTGTATGTCACAAGTGTGGCCAGAGGTTTTACTTTTGTAATCTTGGTGAAGTTTGAAAACTTTCATCACCGTGATTCTTCCCTGTTGTTACCTCCTACTTTGTATGTCATGGGTGTGGCTAGAGGTTTGACTCTAATAATCTTAATGAAGTCCAAAGACTTTTATTGCCAAGATTCTTCTCTGTTGTCACCTCATGCTTTATATGTCACAAGTGTGGCCAGAGGTTTGACTCTAATAATTTTGATAAAGTCCAAAGACTTTCATTGCTAAGATTCTTCATTGTTGTCACCTCCTGCTTTGTATGTCACAAGTGTGGCCAGAGGTTTGACTCTAATAATTTTGATGAAGTCCAAAGACTTTCATTACTAAGATTCTTCATTGTTGTCACTTCCTGCTTTGTATGTCACAGGTATGGCTAGAGGTTTGACTGAATTGAAATCGATTTGTTAAGTTTGCATGCTTAATTGAATTGATTGTTAGGTTTGAGAGCCTAACTGAATTGTATCAAATTGAATTTGCCTGGTTAGATTTGAGAGGCTAACCTGGTTAAGTTTAAGAGCTTAACCAAATTGAAATTGATTAATTAAGTTTTAGAGCTTTAACAAGCTAAATTAAATGATTAGGTTTGAGAGCTTAACCTGGTTAAGTTTTAGAACTTAACCAAATTAAATTAAATGGTTAGGTTTGAGAGCCTAACCTGGTTAAGTTTTAGAGCTTAACCAAATTGAATGGAATAGTTAGGTTTGAGAGCCTAACCTGCTTAAGTTATAAATTGAATTGAATAGTTTGATTACTTTTGGTTTTGATTTTGACTTTGATTGATTATTTTTGTTATTAGTTTGTGCTTGAATTCATCAGGATCTTTTAATGTCCTTTGAATATTTAATCAGAACCTTTTCAGCATTGGTTTGGCTCCTTAGGTTTTCCCTGAACTTTGATGAGATCAATCTCTTGCCCCCAAGTTGCATTGTGCATTAATTTTCCTTGAAAAAAATTATGTCTTCAAACTGTTTGCCTCATGTGTCCATCATTTGTCCATGTCTCTGACTTTGGGCCTTCATTTGCTTGAAATCTTGCCCCTACTTGGTGTAAGCTCTCTTCTTTCCTGGGATCTTGGGATTAATAATGACTATTTTGTTTGGCTTTGATTTGACTCTCAAAATCTGTTAGGCACTTGACATTTACACTACTTCGTTTGCTCCCTATGATCCTTCACCTTTGCATGTTGAAGTGATATGAGTTGAGTCCCATTGGCTTGCCCCTTGTTGTTGCTCTCAGGAGAATTGACTGCTTGTATATGTGTGACCTAGGTTGCCCTCAAGTCTATTAATTTCATTACTATGTCATCCCCTACCCATTTTGACTAAGAGTGAAGAATGCATCTTTTTCTTTCATTTCCTTCTTTCTAAAAGAGATAAATGAGGGGTTTTTTTATTATTTGAGACATTGAGTCACAATTCAAGGAAATCCATTTCTTGCCCTTCGTCTAGTTTGGTTGCATTCTCTTAGTATGACTTTTTTCTGTATCTAGAATTCAACCTTCGTAGTCATTGTTTTGAGACTTTGCCCCGTACTACTTTCTTATAATTTGAATGCCTTTGAAAATGATCTTATCTGTCTGATGTTAATTGATGAACTTACTCTAATTTTAACTTGAGTTTCTCTTCTTTTTTTGTTTTTGTCCTTATTCTTTTGTTTTATCTCTACGAAGACAATTTTCACATCATTGTTCAATCTAGAATCCGTTTCTAGTTTTCATATGGACCCATGTCTTTTCTTTCTTGCAGTAGATGATTCTTCAACTCATGATACCCTTTCAATTTTTCATCTTGCCCTTGTTGACTATGATTTTTCTCTTTCTTCCCTTTTCCCCTTGACCATAACTTGACTATGTGCTAAAATTGTATTGTACCATACCTTATGTGAAACTTTGAGAATCAGAGGTGACTTATTAATAGGATGAAATATGGCATAGGGAAGGCTCTAAATATGACTTTATATGAATTTAGATTGTCTGCATTGCTTGATTTAGGGGTCAAGTCAAACATAGTTCACAAACAATACCCTTTTTATTTTTCTTTGTTCTCTCTATTTTTTTTTCAAACCATCAACCTGTTAAAGGCACTTTGACCAAAGGATTTTCCCAATTTCCTAAAAAAATCTAGTACTTAGATTATGGGGCCAAACATGGCTAAAATAAGTGGAAGTCTCAACTAATTTGATAACCTTTTTTTGGGGATTTTAGAAGCTTACCATAACATCCGATACATTCTTCATTTTTTTTATCAAGATACTTCATATATATCTTTGCCTCTTTACCTAGACATGGCTTAAATCCTCGTATGCCAAAAGCTTCATTGACAGATGTATATTGATGTGATTGATCCTGAATTCAGGTTTCGTAATTTAGGGATCAAGTCATTTGTAGTTCATTCGCTTTTTTTTTTTTCTTGTTCTTTTCATTTTCCATTATCTTCTTTTTTCTCTATTTTATTTTGGCACCTAATATTTGACTCTCTCAGGTCTTCTTGGAAGGTCAAAATTTTGTCTCCTCAATTTCAGCGAACCTCTAAGGGTGATAACTTAGGAAAGGGAAAGGCTCTTTGTGTATCTTTTGTAAAAGGCTCAAGTTGGCCTCTTAGTGGTAAAAACTAAATAGGCCATCTAAATATCTAATCAGCCAAAAATGGCTTTTAGTTATCAGTGCACCTTTTTTAAAAAAAAAATATTAGGCTTAAAATCTCTAACAATGATTTTTCTTTTTGGTGATTCAAGATGAGGGAGCAAGTAGCCAAAATAGCTTCTTTTTTATTTTCTCAGTGTTTTACACATGTCATGAACATAATATCCTTTATGCATAGCATTTCTTGATTTGATCCATGTTCACTAGTCATGATGGGTTTTTTGTTGTCTATTTGTCCTAACATGAGAGCATCGACAAAGAATTCATTTAACAATGTAAGGATCTTCAACATTGGTCTTTAACTTGCATGTGCTTTAATGACGCAAACTAATACTCTTCGAATTGGATCATCATATCTTTTGACATGTGGTCATATTTATATAGTTGATGGTGTGACCACTTTTCTTAGTATGAGGGATCATGTGAATTCTTCAATGATGCAGAACCTTTGGATTTTAACATCAATGAGCATGATTAACTCCTTCCTGTACACCAAAGACCAAATATGTATTTTTTGTTTTCTTAAGATCTCTTGATTTGATTGTACCATTGAAAATAGATTTTTTGGTTAATCTAAGTCTATGGAATCACCATACCAAAGGTTTATTCTATACTCACGATGTTTTAGAATTTTCTTGGCAAGGGTGGGTTGGCGGGTGATAGAGATCTACATCTAAACCAATATCTTAGCACTTATCCATGGATGTATTTCCTACTTAGGGGTAGGTTGGTGGGCATTAAACATCCACACTTGAAATTACATCTTGACACTCTTTTATTGATGCATTTTTTACTTGACAAAAATGGATTGGTGGGTATAGACCACATCTAAATCAATATCTTGACATTTTCTTCATATTGTTCCATTAACGCGACATTTTCTCTACAAGGATGAGATGATAGGTAATGG
>JAOXJP010203964.1:0-12014 GCA_025762735.1 Platanus orientalis
CCCCCCCCCCCCCAACAAAAAAATCGCGGCAAGTTGAAATTTCATCCAACTCCCACACACATTTTCTTCCAAGAGCAAAAGTCTTGTCCAGGATGCCAGGGGCGTCATAAGGAATAAAATCGCAGGAATTTTAAATTACATTTAACTACCACCCATTTTACTCCCCAGGTGTCTTGGACCCCAAATCCTAGACAGAACATTTATTTTGTTTTATTACATATGACGTCCCCTGGATAGAACATTTAGTTCATTGTTTCAAAATCTTTAAAGTCAATTTCATTTTGAAATGGAAAATGATATTCTGTGACTAAAATAACATGTGCCACAAATTGGCATATGACGGTGTCTTTGAATTTGGCGCCTCTTTTTGGACCCTCAACACATGTATCAGCCAGTGGTTTGTTCACACATTAGTCACACCAAAGATTTGCTCAAAAGATTTGTTTCCTTTGGAAATATATAGATATTTAGATTCTTGCACGTCTTTATACGATTTAAGAGGCTTTGTTGATTAGTTGAAAAACTCCACCTTTCATCTTGCCAGTTGAGTATTTAATGGACTTGATTTAAGAACCAAACAAGACTTGGGCATGAGAAAATGTATACTGTACACTCTCTATTATAAAATACTCAAGCACATTAATAGTAATTTAATGTTCACGTAATTAAAGAAATGCACCTACAATATTATTGAATCATAATATATATTTTCTTTCATCTTCTATATTTGTTTAAATGCAAAAGATCAGTTCCAGCAAACTTTTCTTAAGTATGCGTAAGTATCTTGCTCAATCTGACACATAGCAAAAAAACGCAGGCAAAATCCAAGCTGTACCTTAGATTTGTTTTCTTTATGTTTTTTGTTTTACATGGTAGTTTGAGCAAGATTACTTGCACATGCTTGCAAAAACCTTGCTTGAGCTGATCTTTTTCCTTGTTTAAATTATAGGAAAATTGGCATGCCTCTCACCTCTCACCAACAAAGAAAACTGGCGTTGCCACCTGATCAATTTTATAAAAGCAATGGGAAGAGGTTTTAGATATAATACAAAGAAGCCTCTTTCCATTCTAGAAATCAACGTGGGGCTAAAACAAATTTTCTTTGTGAGAAAGATGTATTTGCACGCAAAACACACATGCTCACATAAAACAAAAAACTAAATATCATATCTATAATATTTAAAATATACAACATCTAATTGCAAAACTTTTGATTTTATTTGAAATGCAGCTTCTAGATATTGTCCTCTATTGCTTTTGTCTGCTATTTTCAAATGTGACAAATCATTCTGTTGGTTCCTGCTGTCTTTGCTTATTGAATCCTGTTAAAGCTGTGTTTTCCCTTTCTTTATCTTTCAATTTAGTTTTCTAGTGTCACAATTTCCCTTACTGTTTTAGATATTGACAATGGTGGCTAATCTTTTTCCATCACATCAATTAGTCTTTGCTTTGTCTCTAAATCATTTGATTTTGTTTTCTTTGAATTTGATGGTGTATCAGTTAAGTAGACTACCTTTACTCCAACTAGATGATCCATTGGTTGTCCTAGGTCCTAGACAGGGTGAGTTCTACACACACGAAACGAGAAAGAATCAGGTAGCTTGCGCCGGTGGGGTGCCGGCTTTTAGCTCTCCGACAGTCAAGTTAAGGACTGTAGGAAGCAGACCTCTTCTCTATTAGGGTTTCTGGTACCTCATACCTGGAAGACAAAGTATTACCTGTATTTATAGACTTGAGTGGTAGTGTATCAGGATGGATCTCGTCTGTCGCTTTCCCCACATTCTTGCATGTCGTTTTCCCCCCATGTTCTAGGTCGCCTCTCTCTCTGCCTTCTCTGTCCTTTTTTCTATAATTAGCAAGCCTGTTACAGGAGATATTTTGTCTAGAAAATGGTTTTTTTTATAGATCAGGCTTACCCTTAGGCTGAGTCAATCAGGGTCGTCCCCTCCTGACACTTGGTATCCCTCGGGGACCCTGGGGCCATGGGGCTTCGATAGTCTTTTTTGAAGTTGGGTATTCTAGGTGATGGTCGGGGTTATCAACGGGATGCTTCAGGTCCGATACTGGGGGAAGATTCCGTATTAGGGTTGGGGCTTTTCATGTCAGGCTAGTCAGGGGACCCAGGTCCAGCCCCCTCGAAACTTTCTAGGTCCAGTCTTTCTAGGGTCAAGGTGACACTGGTTAGTCGGGACCAGTTAGTAGGGTCCGTGATGTAGTTTTCCCCATCAGTTGTCCCATATTCTCGGGTCCAGGGTTACGTGGCCCGAGAATATGAACTGTTTGCACTCATTATTAACTGTTTCGGATGTTGGCGGCATGTCGCTTCGACTACCGAGGCAGTATCAATTGGGATAAAAGCAAATGATGGTCTCGTATTTAATGGGTCTCAGTAATCGAGAAGATGTGTCTATGCCGATTATGGGTCATGTCAAGTGTCGTATCGTTTTGGACCCCTAGGCTATCTAACGGCCATGTTTAAATCTCTTTAAATGTTCCAAGATTTGTGCGCTTTCTCATTTCCTGGGTTTCATTTACCAACCCTTGGATTGGAGACACACGTCGGGCCGAGAAGGGTCGAGATTTCCTATAAATACCTCCTCCAACTCTGTTCTGATTTCCTTCCACCTCTGTCTCTTGTCTCTGTTAAACTTCTCAAGCAATTTCCAGCGACCTCCTGTGCTCTCGCAAGCCGTCACCTACTCCTCTACCTACCTCCACATCTCTGCTACTCATTTTCGGTGATCTCTCCTTGTCTGGACGACAGTTATTCACTGTATTCCGGCGTCCTCGCATTCGTCTCTTTTTAAGGTATTTTCTCCTTAGGTCCCTCTTTTTGATTGTTTCTTTTCTACTCTCTTGTTTTCTATTCATCAGTGTTTGATAATTATTTCTTCTCTGGCATATTCAAGTTGGTGTTTTTCTTCATTTTTCTCTGTTTTTCGTTGGTGTTTGCCGGCTTTTCTTTCTCCGATCGTGTTCACTTTATCTCTAGTTTTTTCGTTCTTTCTTGTGTCTACCCATTCATATAAATGGTGTCCGGGGATAGCCTCAATCGAATGGTCAATGGGGTTGATGACTTATCAGAAGTCCGACAAAATCCCATGGAGCAGGCTACCGAGTCAGCTCTAACTACTGCCCAGGGGGCAGCCGGAGAGATCGCCCTGGAGGAGGACTTCAAGGCTGCTCAATACTGCTCTAAATTGGGGAACAAAACCCTCATTCAGTATTACTCTACTTATCTCATCCCCAAGGGGGTAGTACTTATGACCCCCAGGGACGTCCAGGCTTTTGTAGCCCTGGGTGATAGTGTTGCACTATACGAGCAGACCCTTATTGCAGGCTTTAGATTTCTTGTCCCCCGGTTCCTTAAGAATCTGTTATTTTGCCTTGGGCTAGCACTAGGGTAATTAATGTCCAACGCTTGGCAGATAGCCATAAGGTGCATGGTGCTATACCTTCGAAGGGATGCACCACCTCACCCTCAATGAATTTTTTCGTTGTTACTACCACAAAGAGCAAGAGTTGGAGTGGTTCTTTTTTGCTAGTAGGGACCCAACGCTCACTTTGGTGATGGGGCTCCCGAGTTCAAACTGTGGGTAAAGGTCCTGGTATTTTTTTGTCTCGGGTGAGGGCTGGGAGTGCCCCCTTGGTGAAGAGCTTGAAGTGAAGTTCAACCGGGCATGGGTGTCGGTCATCAGCCCGATAAGTACGTAATTGCTCTATCGTTGTCTGTCGCACGTATTTTAGTTTTTTTATTCTATTTTTTACTCAGTATTTCTTCTCTCCTTTTTTTTCTTTTTAGCTATCAAGGCAGATGAGGTGTCCTACGAGGAGGAGGCTCGCATCAAGGACGTGATAAACTATCATATCCACGCCTACACACACTTGATTACCCACGCCCAACTTCATCAGTTTGGGTTTGGTCCTGATCCCGATAATGCACCCTCCTTTCTTCTTTTCTTAATTCTTAACTATTCTTCTTCGTTATGTTAGTCTCTAACCCCAGGTTCGTTTCTTATGCAACGATGAAGACTTACAGGAAATATCTCTCCAAGGCTAAGGAGATCAGAGATAAGGCATCGATTCCAAATGCTAGCGAGAATGGTGTTTCCCCTGTGGGAGTCCTTATTGTGGTGCGGTACACCTAGAGGACACTTGGGAGTTCCTTGGGACAAAGGCCTTTGGAACTATCAAGCCTCTTCTTGATTATGCCTAGGAGTGTCCTGTTTGTGACCTCCACCTGGCCGTTAGCCCGAGGGTGGGCTGGGGAGGAGAAGTGATTCTTGATACCGAGCTCTGTATAGAATTCCCAGTACCGAGCATTATCAAACTGCTTGCCATTATCGCTGATGATGACCTAGGGGATTCCAAACCGACAGATGATAGACTTCCATGTGAAGTCTCAGACGTTCTTCTCAGTGATATTTGCCAAGGGATCAGCTTCTACCCACTTGGTGAAGTAGTCGATGGCTACCACCAAGAATCTTATTTATCTTTTCCCCTTGGGGAATGGCCCAACTATGTCGATTCCCCATTAAGCGAAGGGTCAAGGCCCCGCTATTGGAACCAATTCCTCTGTTGGTGTCTTAGGAATGTTGGTAAATCTTTGACTTTTGTCGCACCTCTGGGCAAGGAGAGCAGCATCTTTTTGCATGGATAGCCAATAATATTCTACCTAGATTGCTTTGTGGGCCATTGCCTTGCTTCCCGAGTGGCTCCCGTATATCCCCTCACGTATCTCTCAGAGCATATAGTCGACTTCCTCTTCAGATAAGCACCTAAGCAGGGAAAGAGTGAAGCTTCTTTTATAGAGAGTGTCACTAACAAATAGATACCAACTCTCCCAGGTCTTCATCTTTCTGGCCTCTTCCTTATCTTCAGGTAACTCACCATTCTTCAAAAACCTTATGATATGATTGGCCCATTTGGGCTCAGGACTTTCCATGTTGACTTCTCTTTCCTCTCCTGTTTTGATACTAAGTTCAAGCAGGTGCTCAACAAGGATCCTAGGGGTTGGGTCCTCTGTAGTGGACGATGCAAGTCTAGCCAACCTGTCAACTTCTTCATTGTCCACCCGCGGGACCTGTTGTATGCCGAAGTGCTCAAACCGGGACTTTTCTTTTTCAACTATAGCGAGGTATTGCTTCATCCGGCCATCTTTCACCCCGTACTCCCCTTGTACTTATCCGACTACCAGCTGGGAGTCACTATGAACCTTAACCTTTCTAGCCTCGAGTGTGCAGGCGAGGCGTAGTCCCATGATCATTGATTCATGTTCGGCTTTGTTATTGGTTCCCTTGAAGCCAAACCTGATGGCATACTCGAGTTTATTTTTCTCTGGCATGACAAGGACCACTCCTCCCCCGACTGCGCTATTGGTGGAAGAACCATCCACATGTACAACCCATTTTGCCTGGTCTACTTCTTTCTGTGATTAGTCTTGCATTTCTATCAATGGGCCTGGTGCATAGGTATACTCAGCAATGAAGTCCACGACCGCTTGGCCCTTGATAGCCCCTCAAGGGTGGTACTCGATGTCAAATTCGCTCATCTCTACCAACCATTTAACTAACCTTCCTAAGGTCCCAGGCTGGTGGAGTATGGCCTTAAGTGGCTTATCTATCAGGACCTTAATGGTTTGAGCTTGAAAATAGGGTCTTAGTCATCGACCAGTGACGATCAGTGCGAACACCATCTTCTCTGCCCTCGAGTACATTTCTTCTGTCCCCGTGAAGGCTCTGTTGATGTAATATACTGGTGCTTGTACTCCAACCTCTTCTCTTATCAATACTGAGCTCATTGTTGTCTCCGACACTGATAGGTATAGGTAGAGTGCCTCGCCTTGCTTTGGTTGATTAATCAGTGGTGGGTGCCCGAGGTAATCCTTAAGCTTCTAGAATGCCTTATCGCACTCTTTGTCCCAGCAAAAGGTCTTCTTTGGTAGACGAAAAAAGGGGCAGCACTTATCTGTGGCCCAGGAGATGAATCTCTACTTAATATGGTGACCCTCCCAATCAGGCGTTGTACCTCCTTTGTATTTCTTATGGCCTTCACCTTCTCAGGGTTGGCCTCTACTCCCTACTGCGACACTATGAATCAGAGGAATATCTTAGCCGACACCCTAAAGCCGCATTTGCTGGGATTAAGCTTCATATTGTGCTTCCTTAAGGTTTGGAAGGTTTCACATAAATCTGAGAGATGTTTAGTTCGTAGACTCTTTACCAGCATGTCGTCTACATATTCTTTCAACGTTCATCCCAATCTGGCATTTAAACATTTCGTTGACGAGCCTCTGATAAGTTTTCCCTGCGTTCTTCAACTCGAAAGGCATAACCCGGTAACATTAGAGTCCTCGGTCGGTGATAAAGGCGGTTTTCTCCAAATCGGACTCGTGCATCTTTATTTGATTGTACCCTAAGAAGGCGTCCATAAAACTAAGGATTTGGTGGCTGGCCGTAGAATCTACTAACATGTCGATCCTCAAGAGTGGGAAACTATCTTTCTGGCAGATCCTGTTGAGGTTGGTGAAGTCAACACACATACGGTTTTTTTTTTTATCAGGTTTACCCTTAGGCTGAGTCGGTCGGGGTCGTCCCCTCCTGACACTCGGAATCCCCCGAGGACCCTGGGGCCATGGGGCTTCGATGGTCTTTTTTGGAGTTGGGTATTCCGGGTGATGGTCGGGGTTATCAACGGAATGCTCCGGGTCCGATACTGGGGGAAGGTTCCGTATTAGGGTCAGGGGTTTTCATGTCAGGCTAGTCGGGGTTTTTTTTGGTGTCAAGCTAGCCGGGGGGCCCAAGGTCAGCCCCCTCGGAACTTTCTGGGTCCAGTCTTTCTAGGGCCGAGGTGACACCGGTTAGTTGGGACCAATTAGCAGGGTCCTTGATGTAGTTTTTCTCATCAGAATTCATCCTCTGAACACCAAACAACCTATACAAATTGGTATCTTTCTTATCTAGCTAGTTGTTCTCTACATTTATCCCCCATCAAAATCCAAGAAGATCACAAGGTTTATTACGTAAAGGAGGTTTATAATTCTTGTTGAAAACGAAAGGAGCCCCTGTTTGCGTTCAAATATTGTGTTTTAAAATATAAAATTTTCTTTGTTTGCGGAACAGTTCACATTGGCTGGGACAAGAAATCAAACGCAGTATATAAGTCCTCATCCTCTTCCCTTATGTGTATTTAAGGGTGTTAATGAGCCGAGCTGAGCATAGGCTTTGCCCATCTCGGCTCAAGCTCGTCTCAAGTTTTGTTTGGCTCACCAAAGCCCAAAAAGTGAATTATTTGAAATAAACCCAACAAATGAATGACCCATTTTTTAAAACTACAGTTTGTTGAAACATGTTAGTCGAGCTGAGTTTGAGCTTTGCCCAGCTCGGCTGAGGCTTGTAAAGGCTGGCTTGTCTTAAGTTTTGTTTGGCACGACAAGGCTTAAAAAGTGATTTTTTTTTTAAAATAGGTCCAACAAACTAATGGCACATTAGCTCATGCTGTAGTTTGTTGAAACAGGCCCAATGGGACACTAGTGGTCTAAAGTGAAGTTTGGCTTAGGCCAGTTTGGGAAGTAAACTCAACTCAAGGCTTAGGCTCAGCTCATAACGAGCAAAACTCTAAACTGAGTTGAGTTAGCTCGGGTCATGGACAGACATAAATATTTGCAAAGACTCTGTTATGTGAAGCGGTGCAATGAAGTGTTATGCACTTGTTCCACACAGACATGTGCATGAGCTCAGGTATGAGTAGTTATGTACATGCGAGTGTGGGCAAGGGCTTGGGTGCTTGAGAAGCACTTTGCATTCATTCATTGTTGCAGAAGCACATTAGGGATTGTAAGATTTTTTTTTGACGATCCAGATGAACCCTCACAAAATCAGGGTTATTCGCAAATGAACCAAAACTACGCATAAGATGGTTTGTGAATAATGATGAAATAATGATGATAGACACGGTGTACAAATGCCCAAAATATGCAAATAATAGGACCTTGATGGGGTGGGTTTTGTGAATGGCCTGGATCAGCGAATGGGCCATGTTCATGTATAAGACCGAATGGGTCATGAATGAGCCTAGATTCAGGAATAGGCCCGATATGAGAAAAATGGTGAATAAAACTGGTAAAGGAAGCCAATCTGTACCAGTTCAAGATTTGAGCCCACCAAACCATATTGGAAAAGTCAGAAAGGTCATTTTGCAAATATTGTCTTGATTGATGTCCACCAAATATTTGACACATATGGGTGATAAGTGAAATGGAATTAGAGCCCATAATTACGATAAAAAGGCAAAGAATGGATTGAAATCCAATTCATCTAAGTGTTTACATGAACTTTAGAAAACAAATAACACTGAGAACAAAAAGAAAAAAAGGAGGAGAAAAAAGGAGAAGGCAACCATTAAGGAGCATCTCTCTCTCTTTTATTTTTGTGTGTGTTTTTAGGACACTATATCCAATAGAGCCATTGGATTAGCTACTCACTTAGGGAGTTTTTCTTACATCCTTGGGTTCAAAACCACCTCAATATCAATATGTTCTTGTAGGAGAACTTCCATTTGAGTTGAAAGTGTTAGCATTGTTTTATTGACATGTTTTCTTATAAAATAATCACTTTGCTAAGGGGAGACTTAGTCAAAATTTATGCAAAATTTGGACAAGTTTCAATATATATTTTGCATACCCAACTGTTTCATACAAAAAGTTTATAAGGGAAATATCATATGTTTATGCCCAATAGTGTAAGTATAAGCCGATTGAAAGACAAGGAGTTGAATCCGAGCATATTTGTATCGTAGGGGTAGCTTGAAGCCACGACTATCTTCAAGAAATTTAATAACACCTCCTCTACTTGGTTCAATCGATTGTTGATTTTGTTAAATTATAATACTTGATTTTAAAAATTGTGCACAAAAGCAATTATTAGATTTGTTATTTCCTACAATTTTCTTAATGATCTCAGCAGTAGGATCTAGACCTTAGAGGGTAATGATTTGCACTCTACTAGAACCAGAATTCTTTTCAAACAAGGTCATCTAAAGTCAGTGGGTCCCTTTAAAATCGACCCGTCAGTTTTTTTGTTGGTTGAGTGCTCACCAACCCAACCCACCTGCTCATCTATTTTGAGCAAGCTTCATTAGCTAAGGTTATTGGTTAGTGTTTAGTTGTTCAGCAGTGACTAAACCTACCTTGAAAATGCACCACCACATCGTTTTTGTGCATTGCAGGATGGTTCTTTCGCTTCTGGTCTCCAGTTACAACTTTGATGTCTGAATATGAAGGGATTCCATTCTTTGTAAGAGTCCAAGAGAGACTTTTATAATGTTCTATCATAGTGCAGAGGACCAGTTCAGGTTTAAAGTCGAGTTGTGTAAGAATGGGCTTGAAAGTATGAAACCAGGATTATTTATAGAAAACTTTTGGGCGATTTGTTGTTCGCCTCAACAGAGTAATGCCCCAACGATTGTCTGGCTTCAATCAAACATTTGGTAGCCCTGTACAAAGGTGTTGGGGTTGGGTCCATTAAAGATAATAGGCTTTGGTAGGGTTTTGAACTTTGGTTGGACGTGATGATCCATGAACTGGGCATCTAAATAGTTCAGCTACTCCCATAGTTATGTATAGAACCGGTTTAAGCCACTGAATGAGCTGAGCTGATCGAATGAGGGTTAATTATTGATCCAGCCGGTTAAATCAGAATCTTCCATCTTTTAGTCCCATTTCTTAGGTCAGCTGACATATTGGTTTTACAGGATCAGTTACTATTCCATCTTGGCCAATTTATTCTACAGATCTGGTTCACATCATCAACAACAACAACAACAAACAGTCTTATTCCAACTATTTGGGGTTAGCTATTAAATGGTTTGAGTGGGTTTTTATAACTGGTTCTCAATCAGATGTCAACTCTCCTCCTTTATCTGGGCTTGGAACCGGCAATGTCTGAAGATAGAAACATTGACTGAGTTATTTGATTCGTATATAGTACGAGGTCTCAAATCACAATTTTGTTATGGGTTGTGATTGGGCTGGCTTGAGCACGGATTGTGGCTAGAATCCATGACTTGAAAAATGAATCTAATCTATTAGGGCTGAGCCGGATCATTTCGGTTTGACTTTTGGATATTCTTAACCGGTACTTGTTAGGGGCTTTTTATTTTTTCTAGCCCCATGGGTCTGGTGTGGGACCCACTCTTCTCTAGAGAGTTAGTGCTACAACCATCAGGCATGGGCTCGGATTATGTGCAAATGAATTTCGTGAGAACCGTGAAAACGGCTGCGCTAGTGAGGCTGACGCATCAGCACCGAAAAGTGGTTTACACTTTTTGGGAGGTGCTTATCACTTTTTGGCGCTGATGTGTCTGCACCCTGGTGCCGTTTTCACGGTTCTCCTGAAATTCATTCTCACCTAATTGTTTTCCTTGGGGCATTGGAGCATTGGCTTAGGGCCTTTTGGGAATACCAAATTTGGACTGGCAAAAGTTGATACTTAAGACCTATTGAAAAAGTGATTTACACGTTTTCACTTTTCAATGCCATGTGTCAGCCCTTGCATATGGGCAGACCTTAGGTGTTTGTTAAAGGGCCAGGCACACCAAATCTGTAGGGTTAGAGACAGCGCTGCAACCATCGGGGCAATGGAGCATTAGCTTAACCCCCCGGATTGTGTGTGCACAAAAAATGTGCGCATAGATCAAGGTGTGGACACATCAGTGTCGAAAAGTGATAAGGGCACTCCAAAATGTGAAAATCACTTCAGCGCTGATGTGTCTACAACCTGATCCATGCACATGGTGTACACATATTTTGTGCGCACAAAATTGGGACTCTTAGCTTAAGGTCCTTTTGGGAATGCCAAATTTGGACTGTCAAAAGTTGATCCTGTCAAAAAAAAAAAATGGAATCTTGGACTGAAAATGACTCATGAATTGGCAAGCAAATTCTGATTTTGTCTTTGGCATATTTTTTCTAGACAAAAGCTTTGACATTACTTGGGTTACTGCAGCAGACTTCCAAAGGCTTAATACAGACCTTGATGATATTTATGAGTCCTTCCAAGCCAGGGATGAGTTAATGGGACTCAAAATTTAAAGTGGAAATTTACGAAGGTATATTGAGCATTTCAAACCTCGAAGGTCCCACATGTTTCTTTAGTAGTGCAGAAATTTTGAAAAGGACGTTTGTTTCTCTACTTATCACATTCTAGCGACACCAGACACACACAAGGATCAGAGCCTATGGTGGGAAGAATATGTTCTGTGATGACAAAGTGTCTTTAGTGTTTATGGTGAATTATACGCTGACACATGTTGTGTTTTGGTTCAAAAAAGTGTTCATTTTCTGAGCCAAAACTCAAGCTTGTAGATGTTTTAAGACAATAGAAGTTATTATAAGGATGACTGACATGATATTTCAATTCAATTATTTATCAATTGTTTTATTAGTTATTTATTATTAATCAAATCAATTCTTTTTTCTTTTAAATACATTAAATGAATGATATGACGACATAATACAATGATTATTCAATGAAAACATAAATATTATTATGTATAAATATATTTAATGTTAAAGAATGTTTTACTCCCAATTTGTCTCCTCTCCGTGCTCCTAAACACAAATGTCATATATATATATATATATATATATATATATATATATATATATATATAATTTTTCTGTTTCACTAAAAAAAAAAATATATATATATATATATATAATTTTTCTGTTTCACTAAAAAAGTGTAACTGACGTTTATAAGATGAGATCACTCAGTGACACTGCAACGTAATTTTTATGCACAAGAAGTAAGATCTAGAATTAGTCAATGGAGCATGAAGGTAGGAAGATCACGGAGGCAAAGGCATGAGAAAGGGTTACTTATTCTTTAAAAAAATAGGCAAAAAATTCCTTCGAATGATAGACTTAGATCAGAAAGGGATTGTTTATAAAGGAATGTAATTATCAAGTTTGGGCTCAACCAAGGGATTGTTTATAAAGGAATGTAATTATCAAG
>JAOXJP010203975.1:0-12013 GCA_025762735.1 Platanus orientalis
TATCTCTAATGGTTTTTTGGACTTCATCATTCCACCACCAAGTTTCTTTAGATGGTTGCACTTTCCCTCTAGATTCTTCAAGAACCTCTTTTGCTACTCTTTTAATGCAGCCAACCATTTCATTCCACATGACATTTATATTTTCTTTCAAATTTTATTTTCCTTCATTTTTCAATTTATCTCTAAATTTTGCTATTTTTTTATTTTTTAGGTTCCACTATCTAATTCTTGTGAAATTAATTTCTTATTTCTTTCTTTTACATCTTTTAATATAAGCATCTTACACCATTAGCTTATGTTGTGTGGTTAAACTCTCCCCTAGAATAACCTTAGAATTTTTACATATTAACTTTTCAACCCTCCTAGTATGAAAATAGTCTATCTGACTTCTATTTGATCCACTTTTGAAAGTAACCAAATGTATCTCTCTCTTTATGAAGTATGTGTTTGCTATTATGAGATCATATGCCATAGAAAATTCTAGGATTACTTCTCCATCCACATTCCTTTCTCCAAGTCCGTATCCTCCATGAACTCTCTCATATCCACCACTAGTTTTCCCTAGATGTCCATTTAAGTCACTATAAGTGTAAATCTTGTAAAATTACATGGATTGTAAAATACATGTAATATACAAATTAAGACATGTATTGAGTCATGTTAGATTCTAGGAGGTTCTTAGCTCTAAGCTACATGAAGATCATATATGTTAATGTAATTGTTAATTCCATAATGTATAAAAAAAAATGGAGTGGTAGATTAGGCATGGCATTAGCATAATGCATATGTTAGTCATTGTCATAATCATTAAGTGTCTGTGGGTCCAATTGAAGACCAATTTCAAGCACTTGAAGCTAAGGATAGATCCTTTCCCAAGCTACAAGAGTTCCAAACTTGAAGATTAAAATCTTCATCAAACTCAAGAAATGTACATGAAGGAGTTCTAGACTTGAAGACTAAAATCTTCAATGAACTCAAGAAAGGTATATGAAGGTAAATATAATGATAGACATAGGTTTGAGAGACCTACCAATCTTCATGTAACCTTATGGGCTAAGATATGGCCTTTGCATGAGTCCTAAGAAGCTTGGGTGAAAGATGAAGGAAAAATAGCAATAAAACAAGGGAATCAGAACTATCTAGGGGTGTCGGATCAATCCGCACTTACTAGATCAATCCAAGGGACTGTCGGATCGATCCGACATAACAAAATCACAAAAAAGATATGGAATGAAATAAAATATGTGATGGGGATTATTTATCTATTAAGGATTGTGTCAAATAAAGGGTGCACAACTTAGTTCATCCCTTATAAGTACATTAGGGTTTTCATTGAGTCAAACAACACATGAGAACATCAAGAGAGATTTTTTTGCAACAAGAAGAAAATCTAAGGCATTCAATCCTTGAAACAATCAAGGTCCTCTTTATGAACCTTCATTGAAGATGTTAAGAGCCTTCTAGTGTTTCTCAAACACTCTATACTTGAAGATTAAGAGAGGGAAGCAAGGAGAAAGGTTTACTCCAAAGTAAACCTTCATAAGAAGCAACATAGCATCGCTTGGGAGCTTAGTGGAAAAGTAAAGCATATCAGCTCATCAAGGAGCAACCATCATTCAGTGATTTAAATGCAATAATACAACCTTATGAGGTAATTCATATTGACTTAATTTAAATTAATAAGACTTAGTACCTCCGCCGAAGACACCAGAGGTTAGACCACTCCTATCGGAGGCACCGGGAGTAAACCTTAGCACTACTGCCAGAGACGCTTATAGTGTAGACTTAGCACCTTCATTCGAGACACTATAGGTGTAGACCATTCCCACCAAAGACACCGGGAATAGATATAGCACTTGCTAGAGACACTGAGTGTGAATAGGGTTTAGAATTTTACCTTAATTGTAATTGTATTCAATCTAAATAAAATCTAATAGATTAGAGTAAGCTTTGATAATGGATGTAAGCCAAGTGTTGAACCACTATAAACCTTTATGTTGTGTGAATGTTTGTGTATTGTAAATTGTCTCTATCTTTCTCTCCATCTTAGCATGATCATTACTTCATCAAGTGTTCTTCCATTATACCCATATCTACATTGCAAAAGAATATCACTGTTAATTTTCATTTTATAACACTTGGATCTTAACAAAAATTAATTCAACAAGACAAGTGTATTGATTTTCCTATTACAAATTAAACATTAATTAATTGAAAAGTAATTAGAGGGTAATTAAAAAAAATTATTAAATCCTATTCACCCCCCTTTAGGATCAAATTCAGACATTCAATTGGTATCAAAGCATAAGTTGCTCATATACATTCTAACAACTAGAGTGGAAAGATCTAGTTCTTAAAGTTCTAAGTCAAAAATGGCAAACCCAGAAGAAGCCCACTCAACTTCGAAGCATCCATTCTTCGATGGGAATAACTAACCGTATTGGAAAATACAGATGAGTACCTTCCTTCAAGCCATAAACCTAATAGTATAGTTGTCAACAAGGTTGGAAAAAACTATCTACACCTAGAAAGGATTAAGATGATACCCAAAAAAATGAACATATTGCAAACTATAAGGCATTGAATGACATATTTTATGCTATCAGCCAAAATAAGTTTAGGAAAATTTGCTCACTCACTACAGCTAAAGAAGCGTGGGATTTACTAAAAATAACCCATGAATTAACTAGTGTGGTCAAGAAGTCAAAGTTTTAAATGATCACCACTAAGTTCGAAGAACTTAGAATGGAAGAAGATGAAAAATTCATCGACTTCTACACTAAGCTTCAAGCCCTAGTGAACTCTAAGGCAGAACTTGGAGACTTACTAAAATCAGATATGATAGTAAGAAAAATTCTTAGATCACTTCTGGATAGATTCACCCCCCAAGATAACTATTATTGAAGAAAGCAAAGACATAGACACCTTAGTAGTGGAAGAACTTGTAGGGTCCCTACAAACCTTTAAAATGATATTTAAATCAAATATAAAAAAATAAGGGAGTTGCTCTTAAAGTAGAAGAGCTATCTAGCCCAGAAGAAAATTCCAAAGATGAAGTAGTATTCTTCACAAAGGGCTTCAGGAAATTTTACAAGAAGAATGCTAAAAGCTTTAGAATAAAATTTTCTGTTAGAAGACCCAAGGATTCACACAAGAGAAAAGAGACATCCAAAGTGAAGTCATTTTCTATAAGTGCAAAGGACATGGTCACTTTGCCTCAAAATGTGCCAAGAAAAGATCTAAGTTTAAAAGCAAACAAAAGAAGGCAATGGCCTCCAATTGGGATGACAACACTGATGATTCGGAACAAGAAGAATCAAGTAGTGATGAGGAATCATCAATAGGTGTTGTTGAGTTTGTTGCTTTCACTAAAACCTCAAATGATTGATCTAGTAGTGAAAGGGAAAAAGAGAGAGAGAGTGAAAATGAAAAAAATGAAAGCAAACTTCAAAAGGCTTTTGATAAACTCTTTGAAGAAAGCACTTCATTAAAAAAAGTAGTCATTTAACTTAGGAAAAAAATAAAGAACTACTTAGTAAACTAAGTGAAAAGAATAATGATTCCGTAGGGAATGTTGAGTTACTTGAGAGTAACTCTAATCTTCTAAATGAGAACCTCAAGCTTAAGGAGACAATCAAACAATTGGAGTATTCCAAGGGTTCATCTTTAGAAGAGGAAAATCAATTCCTAAAACAAGAAGTTGATGCTTTGGACTTGAGAGTCAAGAACCTAGGATTAATTCTTAATGTGGAAAAACAAAATAAAAAAGTAGAAAATAAAAAACTCATTAAGAAAAATAAAATTCTAGCTAAGAAAGTTCTTGATCTAGAAACTCAAGCTAAAAGTGATGTACAAGACTCTAGATCTATCGAACTTGAGGAAAAGATCAAGATGCTTGAATCTGAAAAAGAGGAAGCATATGAAAATTTACTTGATCTTGAAAGTCAAGTCAATAATCTTAAAAAAAAAGAAACAAAAGATAAAACATGACTCGTACAAATCGAACTAGGAAATATCTAGATTATCTCAAGCAAATTAAAAGGCTTGAGGAAGATAAGAGAAAGCCAATCTTCATGCTTACCCAAGGAAACTCTAAACTTGAAAATATGTTAACAATGAGTAGGGAGAGTGGTGATAGAAGTGGTCTTGGATATAACAATGCAAACACTTTTAATCACAATAGGGGCCAAACAATTTCCTTTATAAAAGGGAAAGAAAATGTGCAAAATACTTTTCAAAGACCAAAGACCTAAGGTGGAGGGCAATCCTATGAAGGAAACAGGCCTCTCACCTATAAGGGAAAAGCAACTTCTCAAGCACCTAAAAATCTTGAAAAAACACAAATGGGTCAATCATCCTATCTCAAGCCAAGGGCTTGGAATAATAGGCACAACAATTCCTATGAAGGGAAAGTCATAGATATATCTTAAGCCTCAAGCTCACATTCTAAGATGTCTTATAGTAGGAAACCCAATTCTTCTTTCAAGGAAAATACTTCCATGAATAATGAAAGAAAAAAATATTCTTGGAGAAACAATTCCTATGTATCTACTTTTATGTATCCATCAATCACATGCTATTATTATGGAGTAATAGGTCATATGAAACAATAATGTAGAAAAAGGATGAATCATATTAAGGCTAAATCCTTTCAAGAAAGCAAAAAATAAATTGTAAAATCCAAGAAAAATAACCTACTTTCAAAGAGTTGAAAATGAAAATCTCAAAAAGAAAAATAAAGCAAAGCAAGTATGGGTCAAGAAATGAGAACTCAAGTGTCTTTCAGTCCACACCACCGTTAAAGCGGTAAGTACCTCTTAATGGTATCTTGATAGTGGATGCTCAAGGCATATGACGGGAGATAAATCCTGTTGCTTTTAGAGATGGAAACGCCACAAAGATAATGGGTAAAGGTATAGTTGAAATACCTGGAGTTCCAACTCTAAAAGATGTATTCTTTGTAGAAGGTCTAAAACATAACCTACTAAGCATAAGTCAAATATATGACTTAGGTTATGACATTGGCTTCCCAAAGGATGGTTGCCACATAAAAGATAAGGAAGAAATTGTTATCAAAGACATTCGCAATAGTGACAACTGTTATATCTTTGGGAGTGGTAAACCCAGCACATGCCTCATCACACAACAAGATGAGACTAATCTTTGGCATCAAAGACTTAGGCATATAAATTTTAGGGACTTGTCTAAACTAAGTGGAAAAGACTTAGTTATTGGGATTCCCAAGCTAGGTAGACATGAAAATCCAATATGTAGTGGTTGTCAACTTGGTAAACAAACAAGAGCGTCACATAAAATGTTGACTAATGTAAGAACCACTAGACCATTGGAGCTAATCCATATGAATTTAGCCGGACCAACTAGAATCGAAAGCCTTGGTGGCAAGAGGTACTTTATGCTCATGGTAGATGATTTCTCTAGATACACATGGGTATCACTTTTGAGAGAGGAATCAAAAGCGTTTGTTGAGTTCAAGAATCTTTGCATTACATTGCAAACAGAAAGTGAACTCATAATAAAAAGAATTCAAAGTAATCATGGATGAGAATTTAAAAATAACAAGTTTGCTAATTTCTGTAATGAATGTGGGATCAAGCATGAATTCTCTATATTCAAAACTCCCTAACAAAATAGAGTAGCCAAAAGGAAGAACAAGACTTTACAAGACATGGCAATAATCATGCTTTCAAGTAAAGATCTTCCTAAGAGGTTTTGAGCCAAAGCTGTGAACACCGCTTGTTATACAAGCAATAGAATGTTCCTAAGGCTAGGTACTTCAAAGACTTTATATGAACTATGGAATGGAAACAAACCAAATTTAAAGTACTTCAGAATTTGTTGGAGCACTTGCTATATCTTAAGAAATAAAAAAAATTTAGGCAAGTTTGATTCCAAAAGTGATGAAGGAATCTTCATTAGTTATTCATCTAGCATGGAAGAGGAAAATGATGGAAGAGGAAAAAGAACTTCTAGCATGGAAAAGTCTATAAATGTCACCATTGATGACCAACCCAAGACTCAATTTAACAAGGAAGAGGAAAAAAAAGAAAATCCTCAAATTGAACCCAAAATAATTGAGAATGCAACTATTCATGACTCAGGTAGTGAGTCGGAAGGGGCAAATGATGAGGATAAGAGTCGTCTAAAAGAAAAGAGGCTAATCAAGGGACAGTTTTCAAAAGACATAATTGGAGATCTAAAAAAAGGTATCAAAACAAGAAGGCAATTAGAGAACGTAATTAACCATATTTGTTTTACATCCAAGGTTGAACCTAAGAAAGTAATTGAAGCTCTTGATGATCTGAATTGGATCTTGGCTATGCAAGAAGAGCTTAATTAATTAAAAGGAAATGATGTATGGTACCTAGTGGAGAAACCAAATGATAGAAATGTTATTGTACCAAATAGATCTTCAAGAATAATATGGATGAGCATGGAACCGTTGTAAGGAACAAAGCACGCTTAATTGCTAAAGGTTATGCTCAAATTGAAGGAATAGACTTTGAGGAAAACTTTGCTCCTGTAGCAAGCCTAGAATTGATTATAATCCTCATTTCCATTGCATGTCATTTGAAATTTAATTTTTTTTCAAATGGACATCAAGAGTGCTTTCTTGAATGATGTACTTTAAGAAGAAATCTATGTGGAGTTACTGAAAGGGTTCAAAGACCCTTATAAGCTTGACCATGTGTGTAGGCTCAAAAAGGTACTCTATGGTTTCAAACAAGCTCCAAGAGCATGGTATGAGAAATTAACAAGATTCCTTCTAGATAACCAATTCACAAGAGGGAGTATTGATAAAACACTCTTCATAAAGAAGAAAGACGATTTCATACTCATTGTACAAATATATGTTGATGACATAATATTTGGTACCACCCATGAAAATATGGCACATGAATTCGCTCATACCATAAAGAGTGAATTCAAAATGGATATGGAAGGGGAATCGAAGTTCTTCCTAGGACTTTAAATAAGGTAAACCGATGATGGTATATTTGTAAACCAATCCAAATTTGACAAGGACTTAGTGTCTAAGTTTGGAATGAAAAAATCCAAACCACTTCACACCATCATCAGTACTACTGAAATAATAAACATGGATGTGGAGGGTTAAAGTGTTGACACTAAGCTATATAAGAGCATGATAGGCAATCTTCTCTATCTCACTGTGAGTAAACCAAATATATTTGTTAATGTTGGTGTGTATGCTAGATACCAAGCTACTTCAAAAGAGTCAGATCTAAAAGCCACAAAGAGAATTATCAGATATATTTATAGGACTCTAAATTATGAACTATGATATCTATTTGATACCAATAGTGTCATAGCTGATTATTTAGATGCTGACTAGGCCAATGATGTAGATGACAGGAAAAACACAAGTAAATGGTGCATTTATGTTAGGAACTGCCTTGTATCTTTGCAAAATAAGAAAAAAAACTCAGTATCTTTGTCAACTGCTATGGCTGAATACATTGCGGCAGGAAGTAGATGCACTCAGCTTCTATGGATGAAGCAAATGATAAAAGACTATGGCCTCAAACAATCCATCATAGAGTTGTTTGTGGACAATAAAAGTGCAATCCAAAATTTCAAGAACCTTGTTCAACACTCTCGAACAAAACATATAGACATTAGACATCATTTTATACGGGATTTAGTAGAAGGAATGATTGCCCTTAAGTTTGTGGAAACAGAGAATCAATTGGCTGACATTTTCACAAATCCTCTTGATTCCAAAAGGTTCAAATATTTATGAAGTGCAATTGGGATGTGTGATATTTGAAAAATAAGAGACATAAGGCCTGTACACAAAATTTAAAAAAATTCAGGCTCAACTATGCAGTTTTAGCACTATCGAATCAATCTGGATCCCACAAGATCCATCCGGACCTGTCGGATAGATCCGACATGGTGGTTTCATAGGAAACGAGCTGTCAGTCATTTAAAAAGGCAAAAGGAAAGAGTTCTTCACTCACTCCTCTCTTGCACCTCATTTTTCATCAAATCTTTTGAGTTCTTTACCTTTATTCTCTTGCAAAATCATTTGAAATGGCTCCTCTAAATAAGAATGCCAACAAAAGGAAAGCCTTGGCAACCTCAAAGCTTTTAGTTCAAAAGCCTACATGACCACCACACATGAACTTTGGGGCATTCCTAAATGGCACACACCTCTCTAACTACACTATCTACTTTTCAAAGAGGCCAATCATCGTGGAGTAGCACGTTGACAAGAAGACACTCCTCTATCAACTCACAGGGTATGAAGTAGTGCCAGGAGGATGGGAATCCCTTATAACAATCAAGGGGATTGTCCAAGAAGAGGCAGTTTAGGTGTTTTGATCAAACATCCATGACTCCAACCTCGATGACCTCACCTTCCACATAGTGGTTTATGAAGTTTATATGGATGTAGATCCATCAGTGCTATCCTCATTGCTCGGAATAGCCAGGCCTGTGGGACAAGCAGTTTTGTTCCCTCCTGAGGAACTTGAGAAGGGCACGATTTTGAAGGTCTTCGATCGTGAGGGTATAACCTAGTTCAAGAAGCTGCAGACCACTAAGTGCCACTTAGAGGTTCAATTGTTGAATCATCTTTACGCACAATTTCTTCCCTCCCACCCACAACAATGACATGCTAGATACAATGGTACATATCATATATTCCCTTTTGACTAAGAAGGAGGAAGACATGCAGCCATCCTATGTTATGTCATCATTTCAAAGGCACATAACTCTAATGCCTCACGTATGCTACCTTACAACGTGATGATCATATGCCTATTGGAAGTTTGTGGGGTTATATTTCCCAAGGATGCCACCACCTTGAAGTAGGGTGCCCAAATCAATCAGTCCACCATCAGGTGGATGTTTTAAGATGGGAAATATTTGAAGAAGAGGAAGACTGCCCCTCTAAGGATGGCCCTTCCACCACTTTTGTGTGTGAGACCTCGGAAGGTCTCGAGGAGTTGTTGGGCTAGATCATTGGCCATTTAGAAAATATGGCTGACAAGCTCAATAGAATTGAGTTTCGAGTGGAATGCCTCAAGCGCACTGTTGCTCCCTAGATTCCACCTCTTCCTAGTGTTCCACTAGATCTTTGTGCACAAAATGATGAGGAGGAGGAGGGAGATGAATGATTGTGAGGATAAGTGATCTCTATTCTTCTTTATACATCCTTCACATTTTGTACTTCAAGTTTAAATATTAATGAAAATATTTTTTTTGTATAATTCTTGCCTCTTATTTATATGTCAGTATTTGTCAATTTTATGTCAAAAGGGGGGAGAAGAATATATACATGGATATTGGATGTAGAGGGAAAAAGAAACAACATGGTTATGAGATATGAGATATGAGACATAAGGGGAGTTAGTTTTCTTAAAATGATTCCCTAATCTAACAAACAAATAAAAAAATGCAATGAACAACTTGTCATGTCATTCCTATTGCATTCATGTGCTTACTTGCTTAAGTGTGTGTTATTTATTCATTTGACTCTATTATTATTGGCTTGAGAAAGGTATTGTGTGTCAAATGTGATTTTAGATTCTTAACGCTAGTCATCTTAGCAAAAAGGTTAAATTGAGAACCCAAACACACATCAATGGGGGGGGTTCAATAGTCCAAGACATGTCATTTACATCTCATGGAGTTTGTAAATTCATTGTACATCATATCTGTACTTCATCCATGTATTTATTTGTATTTTATCATGGAATTGTGAAAGGGGAAGATTATTAATGTAATTGTCAATTCCATAATATATAAAATACATGAAGTGGTAGATTAGGCATGGCATGCGCATAATGCATATCTTAGTCATTGTCATAATCATTAAGTGTTTGTGGGTTCCATTGAAGACCAATTCCAAGCACTTAAAGCCAAGGATGGATCCTTTCCCAAGATGCAGGAGTTCCAGACTTAAGGACCAAAAGCTTCATCAAACTCAAGAAAGGTATATGAAGGAGTTTCAGACTTGAAAACTAAAAGCTTCATCAAACTCAAGAAAGGTATATGAAGGTAAATATAATTATAGATATAGGTTTGAGAGACCTACCAACCTTTATTTAACCTTATGGGCCAAGACATGGCCTTTATATAAGTCCTAAAAAACTTGGGTGCAAGGTGAAGCAAAAATAACAACGAAACAAGGGAATCGGATTGATCCAAGGGGTGTCGGATCCATCCGCACTTAATGGATCAATCCAAGGGGTTGTCGGATCCATCTAACATGGCCCTCAGATCAATCCAGCTGGCCTTGAGATTTTTTGTCTAAGACACCTATGGGCATCGCAAAAAGATTGAGGGGATCAATCTGATAGAGCCAAATCAATCCGACTGTGTTGGATCAATTTGACATCGCAAAATCAATATATATATATATATATATATATATATATATATATATATATATATATATATGGAATGACAAAATATGCGAGGGGGATTATTTGTCTATTGAAATTTGTAACATTACAAGTATGGGTTTCGATGCGTGACACTCATCTGGTCTTTTAGAATGTGCCTTCTAAAGCTCTCCCTGACTTTGACTTAGACTTACATGACTCATTGTATACAACTATAATTACAAACATGTAAAGCTTACAAGTTTGACAACTAATTGCAGCATGTTCTTTACATTTGGAATAAAATTAATAATCAAAACATTTTACATTTACAGAAAGATCGAGGTCCTTCTCTAGAGTTGACTAAGCGAGTAGATTTGGAGCAACTACACATGTGCATTGACCCTATTATAATCGAATCGGATGGTTTCAAAACTAAATTGATTTGATGATATGTGTAGCAATGAATCTTCAAGACAAATGGTTGTTTACAATGAGAGCAAGCATGGTATGATTAAAGTTTGGGTGGAGGTGCGTTTCAAGTATATATGGCATAAATTTCACTAAGAAGGATAAGTGCAAGTTTTGTTTTTTCTCTAGGGTGGTTTTGGAATGAGAGCCAAGATGAGGTGTGGTACACATGTCACAGTTCTGTGTCTTGAAAAATATGTAGGTGGAGCTATATTCAATAGGTTATCTTCAAAGGGCTGAAAATAAAGCCAAGTGGGAAATTGTCAAGGGTGTCTCTATTTATAGCCAGTGGATCCCAAGGGATAAAAAGGCAGGGGCATACTTAAAGACAAAAAGGGAAGAGTTTCAAGAATGTCATAGTAGAAGAAGTCTCATCACAGTTGCAATAGGTAGTCATCCAAGGAAGATGGATTAGGCTCCAAGTGGGAGATTGTTGTATGTGTAGAGCTTGATATGAAGATCTAAGAAGGTGAAGGTGAAGGTGAAGAAAACCATGGACAAGTTAAACTGACTTGTTCGATCAATTGAAAATAAACTCTATCGATCAAACCTAGAGCAATTGGATCAATTGGGAGAAGATTGGATCGATCAAGCAGAAAAGATGTTTGGCCAAGATGCATTTGATTGATCGAAATATCCAGGATGCGATTTTCAAGGTTTACATGAAAGGACAAAAGCATGACTTTGAGAGTTTGTTTCAACCCTAAATTCCTTGTAGTATATATATATATATATAAATATTTGGACGTCTAGGGCTTTATAGAATAGAGTGAGAAGAGAGGAATAGGTTTTTCTCTTTGAAGGGATTTTCTTCAAGGTGAGAGAACAAGTCTTCTCTGGATTGTGAGAGAATGTGAGACAGAGGTTCTTCTTAGTTTGTGGGTATGTGAAAGAAGTTGAGATAGAGTAAGTAAGAGAGAGAAGCTTGTAAGTATTTTGGATGTGTTTTATTCTTCCAGAATAGTGAATGTTTTCTATGGATTTGTGGTTTTTTCCCAATTTGCGGTTTTCCAAGATTCTGTAAAATGGAATCCAAAAGTATCATTATTCCTAAAATGGATCCAAACTGAATTTCGGCTCATCTGATTCAAGTCCTACTTTAGTTTTTGTTATGAAAACTCAAGCCCATGTGAGTTTGGTTCAATCAATATGTCTAGGGCTAAGCCTTGGTC
>JAOXJP010203986.1:0-12013 GCA_025762735.1 Platanus orientalis
ATTAAATAAAAAAAAAAAAATATATCCCTCTCTCTCTCTCTCTCTCTCTCTCTCTCTCTCTCTCTCTCTCTCTCTCTCTCTCTCTCTCTCTCTCTCCATAATAATATAAGGAAAAAAAGGAAAAAAGCCTATTTGAATTCGAACACAGATTGGGCGAAGTGAGACAGAGGGAGATGGAGAGAGTGCCGAGAGACTCAGAGAGAAAGGGAGAGGGAGAGAGAACATTTGGGACACCTCCGGCAATGCACAACGACACCAAGTAGAGATGTGATGCAGTGATGACAGCATAAAAATGTAATATCGCTGACATTTTTGGTTTTCACAATATTTTGAAACTTTTAGTGAAGTATATCGATTAAATTTTGAAAATAACAGATTCTCCCTATTTTTAATTTTGACTCTTCAATTTTTTCCAATAAATTTCAGCAAAATTTCATTGAAACTTTGAACCATGTTTACAATATAATGAACAAAATCTAATAAAAACCTACAAAACAAGCGACAATCTTTGATTTCAAATAAACCCAAAAAAAAAAAAAACATTTTAATCCTCAAGATCTTTAACCATAAGAAAAATACCTTAGAAGTTAGAACTGGCATAGGAAAAAAAGAATTAGCTTTAAATGAAAAAGAGAGGTTAATTACAGAAACCCCCCTGAGCTATCTGACAATATATGTTCTCCCCCCCCCCCTCCCCAACTCTCTGACAATACAAAAATGTTGATGTACATGGGGCTGTATATGGGTACAATATGTAATGCTACACAGGTCCTTTGTATGTATGTAGAGGGTAAACTTTTTTTTGGGATAATTAACGACTTTATTAAAAACGAGCACAATACAGCATACTAATACAAGAACAAGGACTACTAGGCTGACCTACAAACACCCCTCTGGCAATGAATCACCACTATACAAAGAAGGAATCCAACACCCTAATTTGCCAACATATCTGCTAGCCCATTTTGCTATTGAATGACATGGATAAAAGAATAGCACAGCATAGAAGAAATCTCTCTTATCTTAAAAACATACGGCCACATACATCAAGAAGCGCATTCTTTCCCATTCCCCCAGCCAGTAGTCACCATCAAATCACCCTCAATTTTGCAACCCAAAAACCCCAATTTTTTGAGCTCATGAAGCCCCATCAGAAGACTTAGAACCTCAGCTTTAGTTGAGTTGCATTCTCCAAACGGCCCACAAAGAACATGAATGATGTTGCCCTTGTGATCTCCAACCACATAACTGAAACCCACCGGCCCTGGGCTCCCTTTTGAGGCTCCATTAAAGTTAAGCTTCAAAGTACCCATGCAAGGAGGCACCCAACTGCAATACAGAAACCTTTCCTCCTTTGTGGGATCAAAGAAAATAGAACTACACCAATCCCTAATAAAGTCCAACAAAGAAAATCATTATAATCTTTTGTGACCAGAAAGCCAATTCCCCACTTCCCTAATGATAGCATCAATCACCTCCCCCACTCCCCTACTCTTACCTTCAAAAATTCTGTCATTCCTCTCTCCAAACCCCCAATGAACCCCATGAAGGAGACACTCCCAAAACAGCCTTCGATGAACACCGAAACCCTTACACTTCCAAGAACAAATAAAAGGCATCAAGTACCCTGGCATAACCCAACAACAATGCATTTTGGAGAATTAGTATAACGATATCTCCCTAGTAAGTTGCAATGAATAAACATGTGGTGCACCGATCTCCCCTCCAACTTACAAAGAGTGCACCAATGAGGAGACATTGATAAGGAAGGTCTTCTCTTTTGAGCATATCCATGGTATTAATCTGGTGTAGAGCTGCTATCCTGGAGAAAGCTTTAACCCAAGGGGTAATGGGAGGATTCCAAATCGGTCTACGTGGAAAGGTTTCAAGAGCATTTTGGGGATTGTAAAGCGCCAAAAAAAAAGATTTACAGGATAATTTAACCGAAGACACAAGGATCCAAGCATCTTGAATGTCGTTAAGGAGAAATACTACTAACTTAAACTCCCATTCAAAAAGATCTCTAGTGAAAAGAAAATTCCAATTTAGATCCAAAGAAGAATAAGATAGAATTTCAGAAATAGAAGACTCTCTTTGAGAGGATAAATGAAACAAGTGAGCATAAGAGGAAGCAAGAGTTTGGCCTCCCCACCAAACATCCTTCCAAAATTTAATGAAATGATCATCACCTAAAACAAACCTAGTGAAGGGGAGAAACATAGGATAGAGGTGAATAACATTTTTCCAAATCACAAACATTGAAGAATTAGATGAAGTAGCATAATCCCACACATTTGTGCTTTGACCATACTTGTGAAGAATTGTGGAATGCCATAAACTATGTATTTCCATAGAGAAACGCCATAACCATTTCCCAAGAAGAGCAAGATTTTTTTCTTTGAGATGATTGATTCCTAGTCCACCCTTGCTTTTAGGCCTACAGACATCCTCTCGCTTCACCATATGGTCTTTCTTTTCCTTCCACCCTTTCCCAAAGGAAATCTCTCTAACACTTCTCCAGAAATAACATAACTTTACTAGGAATTTTGAAGAGACATGTAATACATTGGCATGCTGGACAAAGCAACCTTGAAAAGAGTGATCCTCCCCCTAAAGAAATGTAAGAATTTTTCTAGTAAGTCAACTTCTTTTGAATGTTTTCCACAACCAAATCCCAAAAAGGAAATGGATCTTGGAGAGCCTCCCAAAGGCAAGCCAAGATATTTTAATGGCCTAATTTCCACTTTGCACCCTAAAATCCTAGCAAAAGAAGTAACTTGGTCCTCAACTCCAATTCCCACAAGAGTAGATTTGGAAAGATTGACTTTAAACCTGAAATAGACTCAAAAATCTAAAGAACATCTTGAGATTTTTCTTTTTTTATAAATTAAGAATATACTTGATATTCATCACCTGATTTTCCTCCACTTTAAGAAAACATATAGTATCATCAGCAAACTGAAAGTGAGATATGGATTATATATTATAGCCTTGAATAAATCCTTCAATAAGGACCTCACCTTAGCCCTCTCCAGCAATTCGCTAAAATCATCTACTGCAAGGGTAAAAAGAAAAGGAGATAGAGGATCACCCTGTCTCAAACCTCGAGAGGAGCTGAAAAAGCCTTTAGATGTACTATTAAGCATTACTGAGAAATGGAGATGATCCAAACAACCATTAATCCATCTAATGAATCTCACACCAAAACCCTTTTGTAGCAAAACCAATCTACAAAAATCCCAATCCACCCAATCATACGCTTTCTCCAAATCAATTTTGCAAACAAACTCAGGCTTCTTCAATTTCCTCCTCTCATCCACACATTCATTGGCATTGAGAATACCATCCATGATCAGTCAGCCTAAAACAAAAGCCCCTCGTGAGTTTGACACCACATTCTCCGTAACCCCCATCAATCTCAAGAATAAAACATTGACGATAATTTTATATAGACTATTTACAAGACTTATAGACCAAAAGTCAGAGAACTCAACATCTGGGAATAAGAACAATGTAAGTAGCATTAACTCCTTCGTTGATTATCCCTCTTTCAAAAAATTCAGCAAAACTCTTTCAAAAGATCCTCTTTAATGATATCCCAACATTCCTGATAAAAATGCATTAAGAAACCATCGATACCAGAAGACTTATATTTATCCATCATGAACACTACTTCCCAGACCTCTTCTATTGAGAATTCCTTTTCAAGAGAGTGGGCAAGATCATGATCAATCAGAGAAGAGAAGATTATCAATGAAATGCTTCTCCTCCACTTCTTTTATATAAAGATTAGAGGAAAAAATAATTGCTTCGTCCTGTAACTTTGCAAAAACTGTCACCAGTCACCACTTGCCCTTGGATTGTAAGAGAAGAATGAGACTCTTGCGTTTTTTGCCACTCGTGACGCGATGAAAATACATAGCATTCCCGTCACATTCTTTCAACCATTTACATTAAGCCTTTTGGCTCCAAAAAATATCCTCCCTCCGAAGCACACAATCCACATTCGCAAGGAGAGATTTACGCCTTTCAAGATCTAAAGAGAGGCTTCCTTCCTGCTCCATTCTCCAATCAATCATTTGCACCTCATTCCAAATTTTAATCTTATTATCGCTAAGTATTGAATGAATCAACTTCTCCCTCCGGGTTAATGGTTTGGGGAAAAGCCTATATCAGTTATGTTCAAAAACAGGAAAAAGCGTTGTTCAAAAACTCGGGTTAGCTCGTTTTTTTTTTTGGACCACCTTCTACAGTCTCGCTGAAAGAGTAATAACTCATCGGGACCTTACCCCTCAAATCTGACAAAGAGGGGTAAGGTCCCATTGAGTTCTTACTCTTTCATGTCTACAACCCAGATCATTGGATTACTACAGGGATGAACCCAATCCAGAATATGAACTGTAGAAAATACCTATTGAACCGATCACAGGAATACCAGTTATAGTACCTATCAACTAGGGAAGTCGAATCCCCACTGCCTCCTTGAAAGAGAGATGTCCTGAATCGCTAGATGATAGGGGGCATACATTCTTGATCGCCATCATACTATGCTCATAGTATGAACAGTTTTTTAGAATCGTCAATATAATGTACTGGTATGACTAGAGTCAAAGAATATTTCCAGCTTTCATGATTCCATACAATTTTTTTGATTCTTCATTCAAAACCACGAACCATTCTATAGAATAGAATGATAATATAATAGAACAATAATTCTATTTCTATGTATCTATATAATAAATTCTATTTCAATATATCTATATAATAATAATTAATTATTGCTGATTGCGTCCTATAGGGATCATCGAATCAATAGCAATAAGTCCCCTTTGAAGAGGCTCATATACGGAACGTTACCTGGAGGCGAGATTCAGAAGCTGAAATTTCACCTCTAGCCTTTCAAATGTGTTCTTATTCCAAAAAAGAAGATGCTTTTGAATATTTTGGAGCTTCCTCATAAATCAGAATCTTTCCCAACCAGCCACTTCAATCTCATTCCACCATCCTTTAATAAAATCCTTAAACCCCGGATAAGTATACCACATTTTCAAACCGAAAAGGAATAAGATCAAAATTCACTTTTGCAATATTAAGCATGATGGACCAATGATCCGAGGCAATCTTTAGGAGCGCCTCTTGAATGAAATGAGAATATACTTCTTCACAACAATTGGACACTACAAATCTATCCAAACGAAAAATGGTAGGACTCTCTTAGCCATTGGTCCATGTGTATTTCACATTCAGCAGAGGACAATCACGTAAGGCACACTGGTTGATGAAGCTACTGAAATCCCTCATACTTCTTGTAAGATGGTTAGGACGTTTTTATCATGAGTAAATCTGATGACATTAAAGTCTCCACGCACTACCCATGGCACCTGCCACCTTGATCTAATGCAAAGAAGCTCATCCCAAAGATCACTACGATGATGAGGTCTTGATGGACCACAGACCCTTATCAGAACCCACTCGAAGCTCGAAGCTATCTCTTCAAGATGATTCGAAATAGAGAAATTACCAATTATTTCATCCACTTTATTCACTTCAAAGGGGTCCAAGTGATGAGAATTCCCCCCGCCGAACCCATGGCAAGAATGGCACACCAATCAAACAAGTTACAACCCATGGTGCAACTTATCAATTTAGAAGGCATAGATTCTTTATTTCTCTCCTGCAAAATAACATTTGTTTAAATTTGTTGACATTCCCTCACCGATCTTCTTTTCTTCACACCTCCCAGCCCGTGAACATTTCAAGATAAGAGCTTCATTTCAAAACACTCTTTTTCCCCATATTCATTATGTTCTCTTCCTTCATGTTGCCTGACAACAAACCTTCATTTCCCATCTCAGATTATAAAGTCCACGCCTGCCTTTGCCCCCCTTTTTGTCAACCACTTTAGAATTGTCCTCCTTCACAGCCACATAGTCCAAAAGCATTACTTCCTTTCCAATTTTTTCATGTACAGTGAACCCCAATCTATCAAGAATCACATCCACAACCTTCCAATAGGTTTAGGATGCTCCTTCTCCACCTCTGAAATAAGCCTGGAAGAATCACCAACTGGATCGACACAGCTATGGTATTCCAAATTTCCCATAGACTTATAATCAAGCACAGAAGAAACAGGAAGAGAAGAAGGGACATTGCTAACCAGATTATCATTAAAACAAGTAGGACTAAAATCAATAGGAGAGGAAGGAACATTGCTTACAATATTATCATTTGAACATACAAGACTGGAAACAGCAGCAGAAGGAAGAGAGGTACTCTGAACTTCAGATAGGACGGGTCTGCAATTCAAAGAACCTGCTGTTCCCTCCCGAAGCTTCACTCCAGAATGATCTTTTTGTTGGACTGGCTGGCACCTGCGCTGGAAACGACCCTCCTGGCAATTCCTTGTAGTCTATTTATTTCAATTAGTGATCAGGAGTAAAGAAATCAGCTAGAAAACTGAAGGTTCCTCGACCCCCTGCTTGGGTTCTGTCATGTATTCTTCATCTTCCACAAAATCCTCAGCATACAGCATGTCGTTACCAGCCGACAGCCCCTCAGACTTCTCAAACTCCAAAACAAAGAATCTAATTCCTTCCAGACACTCGTGCCTTAAATTACCAATACCCAGAGGATCACTAATAGTCTTTGTCCCCTCACCTGAAGACTCGTAAGATGACGGAAGAGCTTCAAACAAAAGAGCTGCACGAGGAGAAAACATAGATGTTGAAAATGCCTTACAATCTGACGCAAGGGAAGTGCAATCAGACCCAAACCTTCCAGAATTAACTGAGAACTGGTTTGAAGAGACTTCAGATCTGTTATTAGAGCACAAGCATTGAGAGGAGCGTGACCTGGAAGAATCCCTGGAGACCAAGAGATTGAACTCTATTTCATTATGCCAAGCCATGTCGAAAACATTGTCAACCAGCTTCCTATAATACCATGATACCTTAGAATATTCAATCAATCCATTTGCAGAAAGACATTGCTTCGAATGAGAAGAATCCCTAATCAGGTTCTCTGGAGAAGACGAAGTACCCATATTTTGTTTTGGCGAACCCTTACTCCCTAGCCCAACCTCAAACTCTATATTCTGATCTAAATAATTTGGTTCAACCATAGCAAATGGATCAAGGGAGGAATGACCCGGGTTGATGATTCCTAGGGCCGAAACCAAACAGAATCATAAACAACGGCCTGATGAAAATTAGGCCCAGAAGGCTTTGGTCGCCAAACCCATATATCCTTCAGATCAACGGCTCCCAGTCCCCTTGTGGCTTTAGACACCACATTCAACCACCCATGCTCAATACCCTTTTCAAAATTCAAATTTTGAAAACCCCTCTTGTCTTCCCCCCCAAATAAGTTAGGGTTTGACCTAGTTGACAGATTTTGAGCCATTGGATTTTCGCAACCCATTAATACTAGTCAGGTCAGCTGAAGCCAAAGACTTTGGGATGAATGATCCAGATGCTTGAGAGGAATCCAACAGCTCATGCACATCGTACTTGACCTTCAGACAGTTGAGCAAGTTTCCTGCCCCTTCTGCAAAACTCTCGAAGAACATTGAACCAGGTTAAAAACGATCATACGAAGAAATTTTCATTTATCGATTCTGTCATTAAACTGAGCTGAGCAGAGGAAATCACCTCCATTTTTTCTGTTTTAACATCCACCGCAGGCAGACCACCACAACGATTGCCGATGTGTGCGAATATGTCCAGCGACCACACTAATAATGGGAGACCGCATACCCTGATCCACCTATGCCGATTTGTAAATTCCTCCTCTCTTTTAATAAAGTTCTCTTTATTGATAAAAGAAAGAAGCACCACTGCCAGGACCTCCCAGCCATTCCACTTCAACCTTCAATCAATCAGATGATGTAATTCCTTAAATGAATTCCTTGTATTCTTTTCTTTTTGGATATACATAATACGTATAAGAGAATCTCCTCAACTCTCCATACGATTTCTCTACTCTCTCTTCTCTCTTCTTCTCCCATCTTCCTTCTACAAACCCTAACACATTACATCACTCTTTAGTTAACAATAAACATACCAACTCTCCCCAAACCTTACGGTGTTAGGAGAGACACAAATTAATATACTTCAACACCCCCCAGGAGGAACACTGTTCTCTCCAAGGAAACACATTCTCGGGGGAGCCAGCATGAGTCCACACAACGCATACATAAGCACACCACTACATCCGGGATAATACATTCATTGGGATTTGAACTCGTGACCTAACCTGACTTTGATAACATGTTGACAGTAAACTAACCAACTCTCCCAAAACCTTATTGTGTTAGAAGAGACACAAATTTATATATTTCAAATCTTTCACACAAATCCACTGGGTATCAGAGCGCAAATCACAGATCCGAGGTAGAAGAACACAAAAACAATTACTGTCTGTCGCCTGCTGACATCATCAAGCCATACGGATGACATCACCATCCATAGGGGCTTGGTAGGTGAGTGGCGTATTTTTCATGATGTTTAGTGGTGATTTGGAGTTGCCTCGTATATTCTATGCATTTTACAAGCTCTTTTTGAGAATTTTCTCAGATCTGGTTGTTGCCTTTGATTCATGCATAGACCTTGTTGTTTGCGGCCTTCTTTACATGGATCCACTCTCTTCCTATCTAAGTGACTGATTGGTTCCAGTTTTGCTTGAATCCATGCTGTTTTGAGCTCATGGTGACCCAAATACCAAGGCATAATTACTGCCAGTAGGGTACCTTTAATGTTACTGTTCGTTTTTTTTTTTTTTTTTATGCTTCTTGTGCCCGTCTCTAGTTAGTTTGCGAGATGTATTGTGTTCGTCTGCTACTGTTTAGGGATCCAATGTTGTTTTTTGCAGCCTCATTTTACATGTGTAGCTCTTTTTTGTGCTCAAGCTCAATTCTTTATTGTTTGAGCTATTTGGGATGGTTGGTTGCTGTTTGTGCCATCATTGACTGTTCAAGTCTTTCTGCAATCTTATATTGAAGTGGTTTATAGAGTGCCTCAATTGGGACTGTTTTATGTATTTCTGAAGGCCAGTAGGAGCCTTGTATTGCAGTCTGGTATTGTATTTAGTGCTTAGTAGTGATTCTTTTACTTTTGTTGGTGTGTGGTGTTGTGGCCCTGAGACGTGTAAACATGTCGGACATGAGTGAGTCTTCTTCTCGGGTACCCAGTGGTGTTTCAGGGAGCAGCCTGGTGGAGGCTTATAGTGCTCCAATTACCGCCATCAAGTTGGATGGAAGTGGGGAAATATAACAGGGGAGACTAAAGCCATTAAGCGCGCGGACCTTACCTATGTGAAGTGGGAGGCTAAGAATGCCTTGGTTTTGTCATGGTTAATTCATTCGATGCAGCTATCTATTAGCAAGACTTGTTTGTTTCTTTCCTTAGTCAAAAATATTTAGGAATCTCTTGTTTGGTCCCATTAAATAAGAGTGTCATTGAAGGTACTTCTTCAATTCCTCCTCTTCTTCTTCCTCTTCCTCTTCTTCTTCTTTTTCTTTTTCTTCTTCTTCTTCCACCTCTTCCTCTATCCATTTTGCTCTGTGCGCTGCCTTGTTTTTTTTGTTTTTTTATTCGTTTTCCCTTTTCATGTGATATGTCGACATTCTGTAAAATAGACCATGAAATGACCTGATTCCATCGATACGTCAACATAGCACGATATTTCGACCGATATATTGTATTTTTGAAACTCCACCTCCATTTCGTGTCAGTCTTGGTCGAAACCGATATATGTCAGACGATATTTTTGATATTTCGCGACATTTGGTACCATGTTTTATCTTAGGCTTCCATAATGGTTTGTACTTCTCCATCCATTGAAGAGCTGCCTCAATCAAATTGGTCTTGTCTATGAACTGTAGCAATATGTTTGGTAAATGTGCTAGAGGGAGTAGTCCATCTCAACATACTATAATGCCTTGCTCAGACTTTGGGAGGAGATTGATTTATATCATACTTGCTCCATAACAGATCCCATTGATGTTGTTACCTTGAGCTCTTGGTTCGGTTGAATCCTAAGTAGGAGATAGTGTGAGCACAACTTCTAATCAGCCATGTGTTCCCTCTTTCTCTAAGGTATATTACTTCTTTCATCCAAAAGAGCGTCGTCGTCATGCAATGCTCCCACCTCTTGCGGTCGAGAATTTTGCTTTAGTTTCTGCATCTCAATGTGGTGGGAGGTAATGGCAACACTTGTGGTGAAAGAGTTGTTGGGAGACGGGTTTCTGCATCTAATGATTGGAATCATCTGCACTATGATCATTGAGGCCGTATTTGTGATACTTGAGAGACCTATTGGGGTCTTCATGGTTGCCTTCAGGAGCCCACTACTCGTCCTCCTCAACAGGGTTCTTATGCCAAGAGCTGTGGAAGTTCTTCCCGTCCTACTGGGAACCACTCAAGTGCTTATGTTGCTACTCCCTCAAATATTGCTCCACTTGTAACCTTCGCTATAGTACCTGAGTCTCCTGGCTTTACTCGTGAGAAGATGGATTTTATCTATTAGTTTATGGCTCAGTTGGATGCTACCTCTAGTGTTGCCACCACTTTTGTTACTGTTGCAAGCACTTAGGACTTTTCTCTCAATGTTTCCTCTCCTGCTTCTAGTCCTCTCTAGATCATAGATTCAGGTGCCTTTCACCACATGACTAGTATGTCGTCCATTTTTTCTTCTTATAATCTTTGCTCTGGTGGAGATAATGTTCGCATTGGTGATGGTTCCTTGCCTCTTGTTGCCTGCACTAACTATATTTTTGTTACACCTTCCTTATCTTATTCATCTACCTTTCATGTTCCTAACTTCCAACTTAATCTTGTGTATGTTTTTCATCTAACTATGTCCATGAATTGTAGTGTCACTATTTTCCCTCTTACTATGTCTTTCAAGACTTGGTGACGAAGTAGACTATTGGCAGAGGCTGTGATGCAGCAGCCTTGCTATGGCTTAAAAAGAACTATCCTTTATGGAAGCCTAAGCTTAGACTTCCCAAGAATTCTAAATGAACATCTTGCTGTCCACATGATTAGGATTAGTTTTCTTTAAATTTCTTTATGTTTATATGGGGTTTAGAGAGTTAATTTGATGTCATAAGGTCATATGAGCCATGAGGGTGTTAGTTGCAATTTAAGACAATTTTAGAAGTAATTTGCATGTTTTTTTTTAAATTTTATAGGGTTTTTTCATACTACCCATACAACACTATGAGAGGGGTGTTTTGGTCCAAAATGGTATAAAGGCTTATAAAAGCCCCTTATTCTCACTTGTACGATCAATTTTAAGATTGTAATAAAAATTTGAAGTGTTTAGAGCCACACGGCTAAACTGGTGTCTTTTCCTACCTCTCACGACCAAAGGTGAGTTCTTCCTCCTTATTTTCTTTCATATCTCTCTAGTTTCTCTCTCTCTAATCTTCACCTAAACGATTTCTACTTCTCTTTTCTTTCTTTTCTTCTCTTTAAAATCTTATTTTCTGTCTTCCTTCTTCTTTCATCATCCCTCAATATCCTTTATCATTTTTACATCTTCTTATTCTTTATTCTTATTCTCTATTTTTCTTAAATTTTCTGTACAAAAAATTTTCAAGCAACCTTTCTTTGATTACTCTCATTCTTTTCACCCAAACTCTCATCCCTTCTAAAAATAAGCCCTTCATAACCACCTAAACCCATCTACACATTTTTCCCTAATTTCTCAACCCAAAAACTCATTTTCTTCAATTTTCACCACATTTTCAAGAACCCTAACCTTAAGAAACCCACCCCTTTAGCCGTACCATCTAAAAGTCTTTTTCTTTAAATTTTATTTTATAGAATTACTTCCCCACATAAAGAGGTGGACGGCTGGGTGTCCCATTGTGTTCTCTTAATTTTAGGGCTCCAAATTTGGAAACCCATCGAATTGAGGATTTTTGGCTGCACGTTAAGTTTCTCTAATCTTTTCTTAATTTCTCTTAATTCTTTTGATTCTAAATCATATTCTAACCTTTCTTGATTTA